>JAPKLW010000176.1:406977-418668 GCA_026898455.1 Plectranthus barbatus
CCTGTCGCGTCCCCTAAGATCCGGGAAAGCAAATGGGGGCGTGACACAAACATATTATTGAAAAAAATAACTGAGTGAAATTAAATTAACACCTTATTGGCCGCCATGTATTTAACGATTGAGTTAATAATAGAGGACAAATATTGGGTAATAGGGTATTTTTTACTAAAGTTTAACTTTAAAGAAATTTATCCAAATTCATCTACATCTGAAAATTCTATCATTTATTTTACTGAGTTGAGTATAACGAATTTAATTCAATTTACATTGTTCTCTTTATGACATAAAAATTTATACACGCACACAATAAATTTATAGTTCACTTTTTTATTTATTTTAATAAAACTTTTGTATTTTTTAGAATAAAAAAATCAAATTAATATACCTACATTCCTTCATTTAAGTTTCAATTGAGTATATTTTGATAATATTTAGTGCACCTATTTTAAAATAAAACATATAAAAGAAATGAAAATAATGCAACAACTTTTTATATATTTTAACATAAAAACAAAAAAACTGAAGTAACATATTTTATATTAATGTACTACGTCCTTTAAAAAACGGGTAATTCTAAATGCAGCCACAATTTTACTTAATGCAGCCCCATTCACATTTTAAAATATTTATATTATTATTTTACCCTTTTTAAAATATAATTATATTTTCTAAACATAGCTATAAATTGAGTAATTCTAAAAATAACCATAATTTCTCAATATAGCCTATTAATTATTTTTATAAAACAAAATTATTAATAAAAATTACTTATTTTAACTTCAATTTTTAAAATCTACCAAAAAAATAAAAATAAAAATGAATTGCATTGATTAGCATAGCCCCACTAATTAACAGCCACAATTTTAAAAAAAAGAATGAAATAATTCTCTCATCATTCGACAAACAATTTACAAATTAATATTCATAACCTCCATCAATTCAAGATTCATTATATTCATAACCTCCATCAATTCATTTTTTTTATTATGGTAGATTTTAAAAATTGAATAATTTTTCATTAATATTTTTATTTTTATAAAAATAATTAAAAAAAATAGTAGATTTTAAAATTTGAGGTTAAAATAATAATTTTCATTGATATTTTTATTTTATAATAATTAATAGGCTATATTGAGAAATTATGGTTGTATTTAGAATTACTCAATTTATGGCTATGTTCAGAAAATATAATTATATTTTAAAAAGGGTAAAATAGTAATATATATATTTTAAAATGTGAATGAGGCTGTGTTGAGTAAAATTGTGGCTGTGTTTAGAATTACCCTTAAAAAACTAATGCGACATATTTATGTAAGTTTTTTTTCTAACTTAAATTACAACTATTAAATAAAGTTATATTTGTAATTTAGAAACTTTAAAATATAGAGGGACATCCACTATCTAAAAAATAGGATGAATGTGAGTATTAGTTTATAAAATTAAATTTGTTATAAAAAATCTCATTCCGCCTTGGAAACTATTTTGCTTTAGTATTATCTAGGGGTGTGCACGGTTTGGCCGAAACTGGCCGAACCGGCCAAACCAAATTAATTTGGCCGATTTGGCTGGTTTGAAAAAAATAATTGGCCGGGTTGGTTTGAAAAATCTCAAACCGGATGATTTGGTTTGGCCGACGGTTTGAAGTATGAAACCGGCCGTATAAATAATATAACTTTAAATATAATAATGATAATAAAATATTATTTGATAGAATGCTAAAATATCAATTATATTAATATATATGTACGATGCTTATATTCTTTCGAATTATAACTCTATAAATCAACTTATATATAATTGTTTCTTGCAACCATAATATTATTTATTTATTACTTATCTCATATTTATAATTAATGACAAGCGATACATATTTATATTAGTTTTATTTTGTGTATCATTCTTTCATTAACTTCTAATAATAAAATTGATATACAAGTTTCATTTTTTGTAATATTTTTAGTTGAATAATCTTCAAACCGTTTAAACCAGCCGAACCAAATCGTTTTAATATGGTTTGGCCGGTTTGGTTTGAAATAATTATTTGGCTGGTTTGGTTTGTGAAAATTTCAAACCGTACCTATTGGTTTGGTCCGTACTTTGCCCCTTAAACCGGCCAAACCGGACTGTGCACACCCCTAGTATTATCTATATAATATACTAAAGGAGTTCCAAATTTTTCCCTCCAAAATTATTGAAAATCGTGTACAAATTAAAATAAAAATATTAAATAAATTAAGGATTTTTTGCAATTAATAATTGATGATTGGAATAGGTCAATCTATATATGTTGAAAAATGTGTGCATGTTAAAATAAAATGATTATTTTGAAAAAATAAATAGATATTATTTTTATTTAATAAGTCTTTATATATATATATTTAGTATGTAATTAGTACTCCCTCCGTCCCACTTCAATTGTCCCACTTTCCTTTTTCGTTCGTCCCACCTCAATTGTCTCATTACTTAAAAAGGTAACATTTTCACACTCAACAATAAAAATATTAATTCCACTCAACTTACTTTACACTCACATTCCTTGGTTATTGTGCCCGGTCATTCCGGGACAATTCTGCCGGGACGGAGGGAATATTATTTTAAACAAACCTACTATAATATATTTACTAAAACATGATAATTCTTCATGTGATTATTTATATGTAATAGAAACATAAGTCATTATTTAATAAAATAAATTATATTATACATTATAATATTATGAATAAGATTATTTATACATTATTTTAAAAAATGTTTATTTGCGCAAGATAGATAGATATCGCGCCGTTGTGGTTTTTTTTTTTTTTTTTTTAGATCATAAATAGTTAAACAAGATTATTCAGTGAGCTGTTGGGCCGTGAGCAATATGGGCCCATATTATGGTCTTGGTTTAAACAAGATATAAGTAACTCATGGCACACATAATATCTATATATTGCAAAATTAAATTCAGTGATAAAAATTAAGTTTTGTGTTAAGTAGGTTTCAACTTGGAATACATTAGATTAATGGTTCGAATTTCTTTTTTTTAATTCATTAATTTTCTAAGTATAGCATGTATAGCAAAAAAAAAATTATTAAATGAAAGAATATGTTTTAAGTATAATATGTATCGCTGAAAAATACAATGTATATTTAAGCATAACATTAACATATATATATTACACAACATAAATTAATGAGCGAGATCTTCAGCATTGTTCAATAATAATAATAAGAGTTGGTCTCCTGAAAGACGGTCTTTCTATTTTTATTGTGAGACGGACTTAAATACTACATCATTTTAATAAGTTAAATATATTATTTTATTTTTTAATATAATATTTTTGTCTGTGGAAAAAACTAAATTATTTGCAACTAGGGGTGTAATCGAACCGAGTCGAGCCGAGTTGTGCCGTGCTCAAGTTTGACTCATCTAGTATCGAGTCGAGCTTCAAGTTTTTTTGTCGAACATTTTGAAGTTCACGAACTTTATCGAGCCTAAACGAACTTTCTAAATATGAAATATATTCAAAATATCCATTATTATTTTGAAAGAAAAAAGTTATTTATCTGTAAATTAATATCATATTCATATCATATTCATGCTCAAATTCTAAATTTTATAATTATTAGAAAGATTTATCATTATTGTTACCCTTAAATTATGAAAGATATTATTTTTATAAAATTAATTATTTTATATTTCTTACTAATTTTAGCTAACGAGCTTGCTCACGAGCTCACGAGTCGAATACTATGATGCTCAAGTTTGGTTCGTTTAATAAACGAGCTTCTCAAAACAAATTCGAACGAGCTTTTATCGAGTCGAGATCCGAGTAGCTCACGAACAGTTTGACTCGTTTACAACCCTATTTGCAACAAATAAATACTTCATTTGCAATAAAAAAAAATACATTATTTCAATAAATTAAATACATTTTTAAATTCGTCTCACAATAAAAATGATGAAACCGTTTCATTTGAGAGTTTGCCTAATAATAATAATAATAATAATAATTTATTTTTATAGAAATATTATAGATAAAAATCAAATTAGAATTCATGTGTTGCTTTTATGGGTATGCGGCTTTTTGTAAATCTTGCAAACTTCTTGTTATCATATATATTAATTTTAGAAAATATTTTATAATAATTACAATTAAATGATAAATCTAAAGATGAGAGGATGATATGATTTTAATAATAACTGTTATATAATAGTCATTATTTTAATTATAATTATAATTAATATTAATATTTTAAATTTATTTTATTATTTATATATAAGATTTATGTTATTGTAGTTCAATTATGTTGCTAAATATTGATTAAAAATTAATTTTATAAGAATAATTAATAATAACAAATTTAATAATATTGTATTTAAGTTTAAAATGAATTGGGTTACATCAATTTTTCGATTTTATACATTAAAAAAATTAAAGTAAAAAAATAATTTAAATTAAAAAACTAACTTACAAAAATAAATTTAATTTTTTTATTAAAAGTAAAAATTACAAAAAAAAAAATTAAATTTTAATGCCACATCATCGGTCCATGTCAGCCCTAATAGCTTACGTGGAAGAATGATATGGCAACTAATGTATGATGTGGTAATTTGGGATAGAATTACATAATAGGACATAATGTAGGATAGAATTCCATAAAATTGAAAGAATGTGATAGAATTCCATAAATTGTAAAAGTGTAGGATAGATTAACATAATTACCCTTGAAGTTATTGATGTCATAACCCTTCTCTTTTGATGATAAAATTTCTCTACCCTAAACCCCAAGCTAATGCAATGAGGGCAAGTATTGTTTCTTTTTTTTTAATTTTTTGAAATTAGAGCACACAATTTAAGTAGGGAGAAGATGTTATTGTACTCGATCCATGATCAATTACCTATTGATCTTCACAACTCATTACTTGCATCATTCAACTAAGTTTTGAGTCTTAAAAACTATTCAACAGAGAACCTTGTGATCTGGAAACAATGGCTGCCCATTTCATAGATTTTGATTTTCTGATTAATAAAATCCCACAAATCATATACAACACAAAAGCATGTTGACTACTACTCAAGAACATCATACCAGCTGCTCTGCTCCATCCACAAAAAAACAATCTTTCTTCTTGAGCTTTCCCAGGCCAACCATCTACAAAATCCACCAAAGAAAGTTGAGAGAGATCAGATAACATCAATTTCTTGCAGTTAGATTTCATGCTTCTATTAGACAACGGGACTAGAATATTTGTCTCAGAAGACATGTATTTCTTCCGGCTAAGGTCAGTTTCAACGAGCCAGGCTTTAGACTTTGGTCCGATAAGTTTTGGAGTGGGAACAGTGAGTTCAATGATTCACTTCACAGCTCAAAGTAGAAGAAAAACACAAGAAAGAATCCCAACATTGGTGTCTCCCAAAACCTATTAGAAATTCAATAGCCTTAGCCTGATGTATTCATAGGATTTTTTATAGACCCACACCTTTTTATCAATGAAGGCTGGCTATTGAAGGCATATTTGAGTCTATGTAATAATTTAATACACATTTTTTATTTTAAAACTATAAATAAGTTATTTAATTTAAATAATAAATATATTTAATAGTTTATATAATATATTATTTAAACAGACCGGTATGATATGTTTGAAAGATCAGATTTAAAGCCTCAGTCAATTTAACTATGCATGTTTTTCAAGAGAGCCAATCCTAGCCTTTTTGATAAATAGGCCCGGGCTGGGCCAAGCCCTGTCACCTATCAGGTAGTCCGACCTATTCCCAATTGCAGTTTAAACATAAAAAATGTTAGTATTGGGACTCTTTAACCATCAGAATGTTGCTACTTGAGTAAAAATTATATGCATGTGTGGCATGGATAAGAATCCAACAAAAAAGAGAACTAGTGGAAAAATGAGTGAATGTTCAGAGTGAGCAAATTAGTAAGGGAAATAAAAAGGCTAAGATGGAAAAGAAGAAACAATCCAAGAAAAAGAAACAAACTAGAGTCCTCATGATGCTTGAATCAGTTAAAACTAAAAGGGCCAGGTTGCTGTTAGATAAAGGGAAGCTGATATCCTCGGACTCAACGACTAGATAATTATTCTTTTGACGTGCTCAGCATGGGTACGAGTTAAGGTGGAAGACGCAGGTGACACTTTATGATCCTATGGCTAATCTCGGGATTGAATCTGAATGGTCACATATTTTCATCAAAATGGCAACTTGGGGAGAATACTCATGAGAATACTACAGCAATGTGCAAGTAATAAATCAGACAAATTAATAAGAAAAGGCCATGATATAGAAAAGCAGATTCTTCCAGAGTAGACAAGCTTACTTACTGAATGGTCACATAGATACATATTTCACACCAATCAATAAATTTGCAAGACAGGGAGTCGAATATATCCTCATGAGAATGCTACAGCAATATGGAAGCAATACATCAGACAAATTAAAATGAGAAAGCCATGCTCTAGGCGAGCTGATTATTCTCGAGTAATTTATATACTGAATGGAGAATGGTCGCATGTTCCCCAAATATTTCACTACTATCAATTAAATGGCAAGACAAGGAGGCAATACATCGATAAATTAACAAGAAAAATCCAAGGTCCCAGAAAGGTGATTATTCTAGCGTAGACCAATTTACGTACTAAATGGTCACATGTTTCCCAAATATTTCACAGCAATCAATAAAATGACAAAACTAGGAGGCAAATTTATCCTCGTGAGAATGCTACTGCACTATGGAAGCAATAAATCAGACAAATTAAAAGGAGAAGGCCATGATCCTGGAAAGCTGATTATTCTAGAGAAGACCAATTTAGACACTGAATGGTCACGTATTTTCGCAATAAATAAAAGGGCAAGATGAGGAGGCGAATTTATCCTCATGAGAATGCTACTGCACTATGCAAGCAGTAAATCAGACAAACTATCCAGAAAAAAGCCATGATTTTGACAAGCTGGTCATTCTAGAGAAAACCAATTTACAAACTGAAAGGTCAATATTTACCAAATGTTTCACAACAATCAATAAAATGGCAAGACGAGGAAACGAATATTTCCTCATGAGATTGTTACTGCATCATGGAATCCGACAAATTAACCAGAAATGCCATGATCTTGGCAAGCTGATTACTCTAGAATAGACCAAATTTACACACTGAATGGTCACATATTTCCCAAATATTTCACACCAGTCAATAAAATGGCAAGACGAGGAGACGAACTTATCTTCATGGGAATGCTACTGCAAAATGCAAAGTAATAAACCAGACAAACTAAGAAGAGAAAGCCACAGCTCAAACTGGCAGCAACTTCAATCAGAAAGAAACAACACACAAGAATCAAGAAGCAACAAAAATCACCTTATAACTAGGGAGTAAACAGATCATCACAGATATTATCAGCAAAATCATTC
The DNA here is from genome assembly GCA_026898455.1 of Plectranthus barbatus. Classification (NCBI taxonomy): domain Eukaryota; kingdom Viridiplantae; phylum Streptophyta; class Magnoliopsida; order Lamiales; family Lamiaceae; genus Plectranthus; species Plectranthus barbatus. The sequence continues at coordinate 414,388 of JAPKLW010000176.1, forward strand.
CAAACCAGCAACTCTGCTCCGCAACTTCATATTACGAGTTTCCTGCACAACATTAAAAACCTCCCATTACATCGAAACACCATTCCCAAATAAAAGATCACAATACTTAATCAAGATTGCATTCAAATCAGAAGAATCCGGACCTGTTCAAGAACTTTAGCATTGGACTGTTCCACCAATCTTGACAACGCCTCAATCTTGCCCAGCATTTTATCATACAACTCCTCCAGCTCCGCCGTGTAGACCGCCTCGGAGCCCATCAATTTACTGAGCCTCCCAATCTCAAAACCCTCTGCACAAGAATCCAGCTGCTTCTGATCCTTCGATTGGCTACTTTCTCCGGCCAAACTCTCGTCATTTCCGTCCTCCACCATCGCATTCGGTCCCCTCAACTCGCAATCCATCATCGGAAACTGCACATTAGGGCTGAAAGAATCGTACTGAGATCGAAAAGACGGCCCAATGTTGACAATGCTCAAACTTTTAGGCTCGAATGCGTTGCCTTTGTATTGATACGCCTTGTATTCATGGGTGTGAATCAATTGATCTTGAAATGGGGTGGTGATGAGAAGAAAGATAGATGGGGGAAGAGAGAGAGTCGAGTTTTGGGGGGTAAAAGCCAAGGACGGGGAGGAGGAAAGAGAAACACTAGCGGTGGAGTCTTTCAAGGAGGGGCGGAGAGGGGTTTTCCGCCGGGCAGAAAACCAGCCTAGGAGGCAGGAGGAGGAGGCGGGCGGCGGCGCAGGGAGAGGGAGAGGGAGATTGGACGGGAGGCATAGGAAGGAGGTGATTGTGGCGACTAGAAGTGAGGTGTCGGCGGCAATGGTGGGGTGGTCGGAGAGGGGGTTTGAGGTGGAGACGGCGGCGTGGCCAAAGAGATACCCGTGGATGTCTCCAACGGCAGAGGAGGCGCGGTGGAGAAGGGACGCCAAAGCGGCGCCGGAAATTTGGATCTTGTCGATCGGAAAGTCATCCATTCTTGCTCACTGTGTGTCTCCACGATCGAATTTGAAATAATAGAAGCTTATTATTTTGATTGCAAATTATTTGTATCGGTATTTTTTTTTTCATAAATCAAGAAATTGTTGTCACGTTGAAATTTCCATGTATATTCAATGTGGAAACCAAAATATAAAATATTTAGATTCCGTAATTTGAATGTTTAAATATGATTTTAATTTCACTCGCCTACTCTTTGTGTATATATAATGTAATAATATAATATTAATAATAAAATAAATTTTAATTATTATTATAATTAACTCTAATGTATTATTACATCATCGAAAATTTGATCATTCAATACTAGATGAAATAAATTTGACCAACTTAAAATAAAAAGAACTAAATAAGAATTCAAATCAACAAGGTGCAACAAAATGAATGAATGAAATAATGACACACATTATTATAACTATGTATGCTTTCTATATGCTTCTTTTTATATATATAGGCAAATAAAGACTTCTTTCTCTCACTCACTTTTATCTACAACTGCTGCAGCTTCATCAGCATATGCTTGCTGTGTTTCGTCGAGCTTTATTTCTTCGAGCTTTTTGAGAACTTGCCGAGCTTCGGGCCTAGCTTGGGGAGCGGGGTCCACACAGTGCAGGGCTAGTTTCAACATATTCAGCAGCTCTTCACCAATGTTAGGTGCATCCCTCATTAGCTCCTCATCAAACACTTCACTTGTCCATTCTTCCTTCACAATCGACGCCACCCACTGCGGTAGGCAGAGGCCGTCGCTGACCTCACTCGGGGACTTCCCCGTTAGGAGCTCCAGCACGATGACTCCAAAACTATAAACATCACTCTTCGTGTTTGGATTGTTCACCTTTGCAAGCTCAGGTGCTCGGTATCCCATTGATCTTGATGCGGAAATAGAATCGGTGTTGGCTGCCCCGGCCATGAGACGGGGGAGGCCAACATCTGCAATCTTGGGATTGCTTTGCTCGTCTAGAAGGATGTTGCTTGATGTGAGATTTCCATGTATGATGTTTTCTTCTGTGTGGAGGTGGGTTAGCCCTTGTGCTATGCCACAAGCAATGGCCATTCTCGTAGGCCATGGGATGCTGGTTTCAGGTCCCCGAGCTGCGCGTAAGCATGACAATTACAAGTTCAGTAATTATATGCAGTGGCGAATTCAAGAATTTCGATTTTGTTAGTAACCTATAAATAATAATGCTAAAATGTATAAAATATTCATATTCTAATCTCAATGTTGTAAATAAATCTAGAAGATTACAACTAAAATAAATGGGTCCTTTTTTAATCTTGACCAACAATAATATCATGCCAAGGCTCTGCAAAATATCAAGATTTAACCAGCAAGATCATGCTAATTAATGAGATTGTAAGCAACAAAACTCGAGGCATACCATGAAGGAAAGAGGCGAGAGATCCTTGAGGCATGTAGTCGTAGACAAGGAGCTTCTCTCCCTTAGGTCCAATGTAATAAGCTCTCAATGGAGACACATTTGGATGTCTGATCCTCCCAAGTTGAGCAACCTCGATTTCAAACTCTTTTCGAGCTTTAGTCATCTTCTCTCTCAGCCTCTTAACAGCCACTTGATTGTAATCCCCCATTGTGGCCTTGTATGCTGTTCCATACGCACTCTTCCCCATTATCTCTGCTGTTGCACACAGCAGATCATCAGCTGCAAACACAATAGTGCCATCAAAATGGACCAGTTTCCCCCCTATTTCACCACCCTCACCCTCATCCCCTCCCCCTGAAACCAAGCCCCTACTCTTCTTGCTGTTTTTAGCTTCCCCTCCAACCAAGCAGCAGAGGAAAACACAGCAAAGAATCAACAAGACCGCAACAATGGCACCAGCTGCAATGAGAATTATATCCCTTGTACTTAATTTTCTACCTTGATGCTTGAGTTTCTGTGGGGAAGAAGGTAGGTTTTCAGGTTCAGGAGTGGGGCATATGATTGAACTACTATATCCACAAAGCTGAGTGTTTCCAATGAAAGAACTCGAGTTAAACCTCGTTGCTAGAAGAGAAGGGACGGACCCGGATAGATCATTGTATGAAACATCAAATGAAGTTAAATTTGGCATGTCGACAAGAGTTATTGGGATCTCTCCTGTCAGATTGTTTTCAGACAAATCAAGAAAGCTCAGTTTCGAGATTTTGCCCAACTCATCGGGTATGTTTCCAACAATCTGGTTGTGACTGAGGTTCAACACTGTAAGAATGCTACGGTTTTTGCTCAGAGAAGTTGGAATCTCAATCTCCCCAGAAATATTATTGTGTTCAAGTGCGAGAAATGTGAGAGATGGTGATTGGAAAAGAGAAACCGGAATCGAACCAGAAATCTTGTTGTAGCCCAGATTAAGTCGATACAACCTAGAGGAGTTGGCAAGATTAGCAGGAGCAATGCCAGTGAGCTGATTAGAGCTGAGATCAAGAATCTGCAGATTCAGACAGTTACCAAACGTTGGAGGGATGGACCCCGAAAGCCGGTTATTGAAGAGGAACACCCCTCTGAGATCAGGGAGGGATCCGAGAGAAGATGGAACAGGGCCAGTGAGAGCATTGTCGTGGAGGCTAAGGTGTCGGAGGGATCGGAGTAGGCCGATTTTGTCGGAAATTCGGCCTCCTAGCCCCTTCCATGGAAGCTGGATAGCAGTGACTCGCCCATTAAGACACTTGATTCCAGACCAGGTAGAGCAAACTGCATCACCGGTGAGGTTCCAGCTGCTCAAGACTCCTCGGAAATCGATGAATTCGAGCTTTATGGCCTTGAGGGCTTTGTAATCAGCTTCCGCCACGGTGGCTCCGCTCAGTTTTTTGCCTGAAACAAGCATGGAACTGATGAATAGAATCTGCAAAAATAGGAGGTGGTGGCTTCGCTTCCATCTTTCGTCCATGAACTATATTATCAATGGTGGAAAAAAAATGTATACAAATTAACTCCCTCTCTCTCGTTTTCTCGTTTATCTTTTCGTCGCTGAATTGAATTAGCACAGGAAATCCGAAGTGAAGGAGAAGGACATTTCAGTTGGATATCAACGGCTAGTTTTCCTGGTGTGTAGAGGTTGGGAAACGCCTCGAGTATGTGGCGGAACGAGTTTTAACGGCTATATTTCCTGGTCCCGGTTGGTTGAACCCGACCGTTTGTTTATGTGTCATTATTATTTCCTATTGGAAACACTCAATTATATAATTTATAAGAATATGTTTATCAGCAACAGCCAACCACCCAACCACTCAACCTTTATTATATTTTATTAATTTCTCTCACTTCCACATCACTCCAACCCAACCAC
>JAPKLW010000176.1:419068-448281 GCA_026898455.1 Plectranthus barbatus
GGTCCACAGACCATTGTGGTTCCTGGTCGGCCCCTATTTTCCTTCATTTTCTCTCTCTTCAATTTTTTATTATTTATTTTGCTGATGTGGCGGTTGGGTTGGGTTAGAAAGGTTGCTGTTATTTTAAGTCTAAATATACTAAAGTAAATAGGGATGTGCATGGTCCGATTTCGACGATTTGAAGCTGAAATACAAATCAAATTAATTGTTATAGTTTGAAAATTTCACAAACCAAACCAATCAAATAATTGTTTCAAATCAAATTGGTCGAACAATATTAAAACAGTTTGTTTTAACCGGTTTAAAGAATTTATCAACAAACAATGAAATTTGTATATCAATTTGATTATAAAATATTAATGAATGAATGATAAAAAAAATAACATAAATATATTTCACTTATCATTAATTTTAAATATGATATTATAATTGCAAGAAAGAACAAAGTATAAAATAATTCATAAAGGTATAATTCGAAATAATATTAACATCGAACATATAATATATTGAAAAGTTGCAGAAAAACCAATAAAAAGGGTAAAGTAGAGAGCAAGTTTTGTGGATATTTTTGTATTCATTCATCTGCAAAATGTACTAGGATGGAGAAAACTGTAACAAACCAGACGAGTAAAACAAACTCTGCGGCCAAAAAATAAGAGTAAACTACAAAAAGAACAAAAGATAATGCCAGCTTCGTCCAAGCAGTGCTACGTAGGATCCACCTCATCTTCACTTTTATGCTTCTATTTCTTGTGTGTTGCTTTGTTCCATCTCGAAATATATCAATACAATTAATATTTTATTTTACTATTAAATACATTTATTATTATTATATTTATTATAAAGCCGATTTCATCTTTTTTAAACCATTGGACAATTAAATTATCGAATTTGAAAATCTTGAAATCAAATCTGACCAAATTTTTTTTATCAAATTAATTTAATTTAATTCGTTCCAAACCTCGCACTTTTAACTTAATTTAGTTAGAGACCACTTAGACATCTAAACCGCTGTGTACACCGATTATTATCAGTTCATCCATTGGATTATGATATGTGTGACTTGCCCTACGTTTTCGTTATCTATGAATGGGGGGGTGCATGGTTACATTGAGGGTAGGAGGGGTCTGAGACAGGGTGATCCTATGTCTCCGATTCTATTTCTTCTGTGCATGGAGTATTTGTCTAGGCTCTTATCTGTAAGGATTAGGGACTCTAGATATGCGTACTTGCCAAAGTGTGATTTGTTGAATATTACACACCTTATGTTTGCTGATGATTTGTTGGTGTTTGGCAAGGGTACTGTTGCTGGTATGCAGGTTGTGGCTGATGCCCTCAGGGAATTTTCTGCGACGTCGGGACTTGTGATTAATAACCGCAAGTCTAACATATATTTTGGGGGACTCAGTAGGTGGGAGGAGGAACAGATACAGCAGTTGTTTGAGTTTCCAGTGGGGACTTGGCCGATCAAGTTTCTGGGGCTTCCTCTTGCTTCTCACAACCTTTTGAATGATCAATATTCTCCCCTGATTGATCAGATTACGGGGCTTATTCGGAGATGGTCTAATAGCTCTTTATCTCTTGCAGGTAGGGCGGAATTGATTAGAGCTGTGGTGCAGGGGGTGGAGAACTATTGGTTTCAGGTCCTTCCGATTCCGGAGGGTGTGATTGACCGGATTAACAGGCTGGTGAGGACCTTCCTTTGGGGAGCTAAGTCTTCGCCTCTCGCCTGGAAGACGGTCTGCACCCCAAAGGAGGAGGGGGGTCTGGGTATTCATGATGTGAAGAAATGGAATGATGCCCTTTTCACGAAGGTGCTCTGGAATATACATAAGAAGACGGATTCACTGTGGATTCGCTGGGTCCACACGGAGTACTTGAGGGGAGATGATCTATGGACTTTTAATATTAACTCTCGAGACTCTGTGTTTTTGAAGAGGATTTTTACTCTTCGTGATTCTCTTTTGCAGGCTGCTTCAGGGGATGCGGAGAGTGCGGGCACACTACTTGATAGGATGTTCGCTCAGAAAGGGGTGACTGGGGCTTACGAGTTTTGGAGGATTAAGGGGACTCGGCGCTTTTGGCACAAGAACATATGGAAGTCTCCTATCCCTCCTCGTTTTTCTGTTACCCTTTGGTTTATTTTACATGGCAGGCTTAAGACTAGGGACCGCATGTGCTTTCTAAGTGATGATGTGCCCTTGGTCTGTCAGCTTTGTGGCTCTGTTAATGAAACCGCTAAGCATCTCTTTTTTGAATGTAGGGAAACCTCACGGGTTTGGAGGGATGTGCGGGAGTGGCTTGGACTGAAGCATAGGACATCGACCGTGGAAGCTGCGCTGAAGTGGTGCCTGCGGGAGAGGAGCTGGTCCAAAGTCTTGAAAAAAGCCCGTTATCTTGCTCTGGCCGCCACGGCGAATCATATCTAGCATGCGAGGAACAAGAAAGTCTTTAATGGTGCTCCCTTTGATGCCGCTGCAGTTGTAAAGGGCATTAAGGAGGACGTTTTTCGTATTCTTTACTCGGTGTTCCCGATAGATGAGGTTGTTGCTCATCTTGACTGGAATACCCACTAGTGGTCTCTTCTGTGTTTTCTGTTGGCTTGTGATCATATCGATAGTGTGATGTGGGTGGGCTGACCTAGTTAGTACGCCTACATCGCTTGGTTCTGAGTATGATGAAGGGGGATGTCGTGCTGACCTAGTTAGGATGGCATTTCTCTTTCGGACTCCGGACTACTATCGGTATGATCGTTTTGGTTGGTTGATTTTTGTTGGGATATCTTGGTAGGTGTGAGATTTAGGCCATTGTCAGGCTGGTCACCTTATAGTGTGCTTAGATGTCATCTTTCTACCGGGGTATGCCCCGTGTACTTGTATTTGCAGGGTTAGATTGCTTGTCCCGATGGTCACACTGTTTGTGAACCTCGGGTGTCTGTTTTTACCCCTGGGGTATGCCCCTGTGCTGCTGTAAGGTTTCGGCCTATACTCGGTTTACATTTATGCTATTATCTTTTCATGTATTTTACAAAACAACGTTTTGGAGTGGAGTGGAGTGGGAATAATTATTTGATGAAAATTGGCAATAAATTTGGTATTACTAGTAAAATAAAAATAAACTAACTATGAGGGGAAGATCAAAGCATTCATCTAACTAACTAAAAGAAAAAAAACCGAATTAATTGGACCCATTCTTTTCTTCGCCTCTAATTATGGAATATCCTTCAAGCCCTAGCGGTGATGGGCGCCTGAGAAACGGGAGCAGCGCCGCCGCTGAGGAAAGAGAGGAAGTTAGGGACTCCTCCCTGCGGCTCCTCCTCGCCGAGGAATAGATCCTCCGGAACCCTGAAAGCACCGTGCGCCCCAACTATGGCCACGCCGACTATGAGCGCCGAGACCAGAACGGTTCCGACGCTGGTCAGGAAGATCACGACGACGGTGGAGACGATCAGCAGGCCCAGCGTCTCGCGATCGGAGAATTGGCGGCCGAACACGCTGAGCGGAGGATCGGACGCCTGGCGGAAGAGGTAGAGGAAGAGCCAGGCGGCGAGGAGGGCGGCGAGGAGGATGAGAGAGAGCGGATTCGTCAGGAGAGAGATGGCGAGCACGCCGGTGATGATGGTGAGGTAGTTGGTGCGGAAATAGGCGTAGTTTTTGCGCATGCGGTGGGTGGCGTCGGAGAAGGATTCCGGCTTGGAGAAGCCGGAGCGGTCGAAGATCTCCGACCAGGGGCGTCGGTTGGAAAGGCCGGAGCGGACGTTTTGGGAAATGGTGGAGAACAAAGCGCGGACGGCGGAGGTGGAGGCGGATTGTTGGTCGGGGGCGGAGGGAATTGTTGCCATTGTTTGAGATGATTGGTTTGGCGGGGAGAGAGAGAGCATGAAAAATATAAACGGCGATGGAGTAGTGCGGTCCACATCATGCTTCCCCTTCGCCGCTTTCATGGTCGATGCAACGACACCTGTACCTGTACATATTTCTTTTTTTATTACAAATTACCCCTTATTCTATGTAGAAACTATTTTGTGAGATTTTTTATTAATAATTTAAATATATTTATATCTTTTCTCTCATTATTAATCTATTTTAAAATTTTATTATTATTATTTCCTCAATTTAAAATAAAAAATCAAACTACAAATAACAGCAACCTGCCATCCCAACCCAACCTGCCACCTCAGGAAATGCATTTAAAAAAAATAAAAAATGTTACAAATTTAGAGAGAGTAGGTGGACTAGAGACCAAAGAGACCACAAATGGTGGCTCCCACATACTTTTTAATAGTTATTTATTAATATACTAATTGCATTTTGACACTTGTTTCTATTTCATTGGCTCATTAATTTTTTTAAGATACAACAATAATATAGATTTATCTTTTATATAATAACATAAAAATAAATAATAAATATACCAATATTTATAATTTTGGATTATCTACAAATATAGACTAATTTTGATATGCATATTTTAATTTTGTATAAATATCTTACTAAAATTTTTATATCTTTTAAATAATAAAATAAAAATAAATAAAATATATATCAAAATTTATAATTTTTTATTCACTACAAATAGAGACTAATATTGATATATATATTTTTATTTTTAAATTAAGATATATATAATATTCTCTACTAAAATTGTGATATTATATATATAGGAATATATTATTCTCAATTATTTTCTTAAGGAAATATATTATTTTCTAATATATATACTATTTTCTACTAAAATTAAAGTGTATTGTATATACTATTCTTTAAAATATATTTTTGTGTGTATTATTATTCATCTATGTCAATTTTATTTTAATAATCGCTTTATAAGTTATATATATTTTAAATTAATTGTTTTATTTTTATTAAAAAATAAATAAATTTCAATAAAATAATTATGTATATATATATATAGTGTGGTTGGGTGGTCATTGATAAACTTGATAAAATATTGTGGTTGGATTGGAGTGATGTGGAAGTGAGAGAAACTAATAAAATATAATAAAAGTTGAGTGGTTGGGCCGGTTGCTGATAAACATAGTCTGGTTCAATTCGTGTCCATGATGAACATCAATAGCTATTCATTTGTGTCTAGATGGGAATAAATTATATTTTGATTAGGTATGTTTGATATACTCCTTCCTTCATGCCTAAATTATCCCACTTTTTTTTTATCTTCATTAATTTAATTTTTTAAAATGATAATTTTTTACGCTCAATAATAAAATATTAATTCTGCTCAACTCATTCGAGACACGCATAATCCTTAATTCTTGTGACGAGTGACAATTCTAGCAAACGGAGTGAATATTATACCTGATAAATGTTTATATAAATTATAGATATCAAATGGACTGGATCGATCCAGTCCGTTACAGTCCAGCACAACTGAGGCTAAAGCTAGGAACGATTCACAAATGAAATGAATTTGATGTGTCGAGAGCTTGAATGTGTTCATGAAAAAAAAAAAAAAACTACTTTAGGCCCATCTCACACCAACTTAGGCTCACATCAAGTTCAAACTAACCCCACTTTCATAGTAGTCCTAAGTCATGTTGAGCCAGGATTTTTTTAAAAGGTATGGGCTGAACCCTAACCCATCTAGCTAGTGGTCCAAGGTTGTGTAGATCACTTTATTAATTTTAAATAATAAAATATACTCCCTCCGTCCCGGTCAAATTGTCCACATTTGACCGGGCACGATAACCAATGCATGTGAGAGGTAGTGGGAGTTAGTGGGATGAATATTTTATTGATGAGTGTAGAGAATTTGCTATTTTAGGAAAGTGGACTAATATTGTGGGACAGACGAAAAAGGAAATGTAGACAATTTATTTGGGACGGAGGGAGTATAATATAATAAAAACAATTTGAAAATCTCGAACAAATTGTGTAAGACCATTATTCCAAACCAAACTATATTAAAATAATTTGATTGAATTGGTTTAAATAATTTGAAATATTATTTAAATAATACTACAAATAATAAAATTAATATACCATTTTGATCAATGTAAATATTGATTCACTAAATAATGCAAAGAATAAAATTAATATAATTATTTTTTTAACAATAATATATATGTACAATCAGTTTTATACTTCAATGTGTCGTCTGGAGACATGATGGTATCGTTTGATGGTAGCAAAACTGCTACCCGTTACGAGACATGTGCACTGATTTACTCAGCCAAGTCACAAACGTTGACTCGATGTCTCGTAATGTCACTATCAACCAAACTAATACTCCCTTCGTACTGCATAATTAGTCCTTCTTTGATCAAACGCGATAACCAATATTTGTGAGTGTGGTGAAATTAATATTTTATTGGTGTGAGGGGATTTTTTTCTCATGTTAGGAAATGAGACTAATCTAACGGGACATACGAAAATGGAAAATGAGACTAATTTGGCGAGACAGAGGTAGTATCATCTAACTTGAAAATTTTTAAACTATCGATCAAATTGTTGAGGTTCGATTTGTGATGAAATAGGGATTCGTGGAACTTATGTAATAACAACATTAAAATGATTGAAGAATAATTCGAAAAGGAAAAAACTAAAGATCTTATCCAGAATGAAGATTATGATGTTGAAGTACAAGAGGCGTTCCAGTATATGAAAAATCGATCTAGTGACTCCTCTTTTATAGCTCAAGAGGAGTCGTTTCAACCCTAGGAAATTTCGAGGGTAGTTCCGCTTTTATCGGTGGTCATTACAGGCGGCGGCTGTTGCGTCTTTTTGGGGTTGTTCAACTAGGGTTTCGGTCCTCATCCAATCAAGCGTCTTTGCTGCTGGTAGCGCAAAGGATTCGGCGGTGGTTCCGATTTTGGTGGGGTAGTTGGGTTAGGGCTTCCACCGGCCATCCGTATTTTGCACTTGATCCGGCACGTGCTTCCTCGATCTCCCTGGAAGGTTGTTAGTGCTAGCTACGGGGTCCCTTGTCGGAAGGAGTTGGTCGTGCTCCCTTGGAGGATGGGTAGATCGTGAACTATATGTCCTCAGCTATGGGTCGTGTTTGGTGGGAGCTTGATCTTATGTGTGGTTCGTGTGCTGGGACCTTGACTTAAGCTTGTTGATTTGTGTGTGATCCTTCACGAGTTATTTGGTTCCCGGGCCAGTGGAACGTTGCGTTAGGCTTTTCACCTATGGGCCTTGACTAACCACGATAGACCTGTATAAATTTAGCCCAATCAAATTTGGGCCCAATACAAATAACTTTTGGAGGGCTACCTATTTTGGCCGTCAATTTGAGATCACATTTTGCGTTCAGGTGGAAAATCTTCCTAAATATAAATGAAATAAGGAATTCAAACATTCAATTACATCATCAAGCTTTGATACAGATAGATTAACACATCTTTTACAACCAAAACTCACCAGGCTTAGGATTAATGAATAAATACAAAACATGCAAAAGTTTCTTATTTTGGGAAGGAATATCCAGCCCTTGCACATAAACAGCATAATTGAACAAATCAAACAGAAACCATAATCTCAAAAGATAATGTCCTCGTCATGGGCTGCACCAACAGAGATACCGTTGTTCAATGAGATCTCTTCAGCATATGCCTTGGCAGCCAGACGCTGCCTCTCCACCTCTCTCCTCTTGTAACCTTGAATCTTTTTCAGCCTGAAGAAGTCCTCCCTTTCCAATTCATCCAACTCTCCTTTGATGTAAGTTATTGTGTTTTCCAACCGCGGCTTCACAACATTCTCCAGTGCGTTGACCCTGCGGTTTGTGGTCTTGATGGCTTCATCCAGGGTCAGAAATGATGTTTGGAGAGTAGCAAGTTCCACTAGAAGCTCAATGGATTTCACGTATGCTGCACGGCATGCTTGAATCTGCTGCCCCCCTCTTGCCAGCCCAGTCAAGTCATTCTTAGTCTCTCCATCGATGAAGTGTTCGAATTTAGGAAGTTTCACGCCAGCGATATTCTCCTGGCGTGATCTAACCTTGAGCGCTGCACTTTGGACATTTTCACGAACAATGTGCTTGATATTTTCACCAGCGACGTATTTTGCTTCTGTGAGGGCAAAGGACGATGTTTTCATGATATCTCCCATTGCTTCTTTTGTGGAAACAATTTTCTTGAGGATCTGCCGAAATTGCACGGTTAAAGCATCACTCTTCTTCTTGAGCAATGCATGGCCTCTTGTAGCCCCGACCAGTCGAGCTTTCACTACTCCAAGCATTGTTACAGTAGGAACAACATTCAACCGCTGACTCTGTCCTGACATCTTCTCAAATCTTATAGCTGGAAGAGAAATATAAATGAAGTATGCATTAATCAGCAAATAAGTTTAAACATGATATGTCAGGTTAATGGGATATGTCCGTGAAAGCTTAAAAATACCAGAGATGCACCTATGAAGAAACAAAATGGAACCAAACAACTGTCTTTATCAACCCCTAGTTTCGTAATACAGTCTGTTCTTGCTCTACACCTGAATCAACAAAACATAATGTGCCAGAGTTTTTTTTTTTACCTTTCAGCTTGCATATATATTGTGCATTATCGTCATTAATGACAGTAAGATGAATCCAACAACCCAACTCACTAATCTTATGAATTTCCTCACACCATCACTGCAAACAAAATATGATGCTTCGAAAATGATCCAACTATGAATTTCCTGAGGCACCTTAATATCGGAATCTCCAACTAAACAGGAGACTATCTATAACATTCAAAGATAGGTAAGATCCAATGTAAGCCAGAAAACATTAATTTCTTTTGGCATCGATCCGTATTAGATGAGTATAACATTGAACTTTATTCAGCCAAAAGCATTCAAAAACTTATGGAGAAAACCAATCACACGACAATGGGCCGTATTTTGTCACCCTGATCCACCCCTAGTTCTTCTTCTAATCAAATATATCCGACACCACGTTAATATCAAGTAAACAGAGCTAATACCATCGCGCGAGACAAATATCGATGAATCGGTTCCGATCGAATATATCCAGCAAAACTCTAATATTAAGTACAATAGAGCTAAGCAAATCGCACGAACAAAATCCAAGGAGCCGACGAGGGTCGAGCATGATCCCAGGCTAAATGTAAACCAACCCCAAAACCAAGTTGAGATCCAACATCGCATTCCTCTAAACTATCAAACAACGGAAACTCTCAAAATTTCGAGTCGAACACGCCAGCAACGTCAATGCCAATCAAATTACCGAAACAGAATAGAAAATATCCCCGGCACAAGAGCGATCTAAAACCTAACAATCAAGAGCCGTCCGGAAAAAACAACAACAATGAGATCAAGAAAACAATCAGAGAAATTGGTGATTTAAGATTACCTTAAATAGACGAGCAAAGAGAATGAATGTACAGAGATGTGAATGGTGTAGTGCGAGAAATGGCGAATTCGAGTGTGTATATTGAAGGAAGAGAGATAGAGAGAGACGGAAAGGGGAGGAATGAATGATACAATACAAACAGCAGTTAATTAGAAAAGAAGTGGGAATTTCTCAGATCAAATTGATCCTAAGGTGAGCTGATACAAATTAAATCATTGGGTTATTCTAAGTAATAATTACATAAAAATTGGGTATAAAGGAGCTATTCAACTCTCGGTTCAATAAGTTGTTAGTTCGGAAAAAAGCTCATATATTAAATTAATTTAAAATATTCATTAGTCGAAAGGGAGTGGATCACATACTAAAAATTAGTTTGTGCTAAATATGAATGAATCTACACCACTCATCTCAAAAATCAATTGTTGAGATTAAAACATTTTCCCAAATTTTATTCTTTTTTGCTTTATAAATTATGCTTAATCGAATTAAGCACGATTTATAAAGCAATAAAGCACGAACGGAAATTATGCTTAATTTTTTAATCTTTATGTTTTAATCTCAACCATTGATGCTATCAATTCAATGGCTGAGATTCATTCCTATTTAGCACAAATTTTAATTTTAGCACTTGAGTAATATAGTGATCAAAACATCTTATTTATAATATAAAAAAATTATGAATTCGAGCTTTCTAGAAAACATATAAAAATTTATATTAATGTATTACTATTACAAAAAATAATAATTTAAAATATGAAATTATCAAATTTATAAATATCATATTTTTAATACATTGAATCATAATATATTTTTTAATCATTATTAATTGTTATAAAACTATTAATAGTCATAATAAGTTGGAAGCAATTTTAATATAATTAGACTGATTCATAAATCCAAACAAAGATAGCAACTCAATTTGCATGACCATTAGACATGCCCGATGAATTCAAAAAACCCAACAACAACAACAAAACTCGTTCGGATCGAGTTCATCATGCTCTAACAAACGGTTCAATTGTCACGCTAGTTCGAACTGATCTTGATATTTTCGGGATCATTGGTGAGCTTTTGCGGAAAATATGAGTTAGTTTAGACCCAAAATACTGTACAAGTCCTCTTTTTGTGTTTATAAAAAGAGATTACATCTTCATTTTTATGCATCTAATTCTCTCTTTCGTATTGAAGCAAAAATATTGTCAAACTCTTTCACTCGACCCCATCGTGCAATCAACATACTCCCTCCGTCCCACCTTAATTGTTCCACTTTCCTTTTTCGTCCGTCCTATCCCAATTGTTCCATTACTTAAAAATACAACTTTTTAACACTTAACAATAAAATATTAATTCCACTCAACTTACTTTACACTCACATTCCTTGGTTATTGTGCCCGATCAACCCGGAACAATTCAGCCGGGACGGAGGGAGTAATATATTTCATCCTTGTTGTCGTGCTCTGCAAAGCCTGTCACTTGTGTTTGATTTACGGTACTAATCCTCTCATTAATGCATTTTATTTATTCTGTCTGCATTATTTTTTTATTGAGGAAATAATTTAAAATATCAAAAAATTAAAAATATATACTTCCTCTCTCCCATAACATTAGTCTTTGTTTCATTCCGACACAGATATCAATGCGAGTAGAGATAAATGAAATTAATATTTTATTAGTGAGTGTGTATTAATTTTCCATTTTAGGAAAGATGACTAATGTTTGAGACAGATGAAAAAGGAAAACAGGACTAATGTTATGGGACGGAGGGAGTATAAAAAATGACAACTCTTATGAATAAATGCACAAAATAACAAAAGTTTAATTTACTATTAAAGATCACTAAAGTATTTGAAAGTATCGAATCAAATATATCAAATCCCTTGATTTTTGGTTAGAATTATAACAAACTGAATAGTTTATTGCTTTCCTTTTATTTAACATAATTTAATTAATAATTGGGTGAATTATAACATGTTTTAATGATAAAAATAATTTGAATTTCACGCCTATATGCAAATTAAACAAATTTTTAATTAATTGATTAAATTTAATTTCACGCCAACCATAATTAACTTAATTTATATCCCTTTTAATTATAAAAAAATTAAATTTGCGCCACCATTTAATTAGTTGAATTCACAGTCCTTGTTTGTATCTTAAAAATATGAATTCACACCACCCTTTAACAATTCGAATAATTTTTTAAATGAATTAGCAATTCCTTTAAAATGACTCGAATTGACTATAAATTCAAAATGAAATACAAATTCACGTATGTAATTATTTAGATTTTAATACTTATTCACTTTAATAATTGGAAATAACAGTAATTCCAATTTATGCTAATATTTTCTAATAAAAAGACTCAAATTTCGAATAATTCGAAATGAAATATGTTGAGGTTCTTTTACGAGAATTTTGGAGCTTTTAAAATCATGGTTAATTGAAATAACAAGTACAATAAATAAAGCAAAAAATGTGAATTTGATTTAATTTGAATTTCAAATTACTTATTTAAATTTATAATTAAAATTGGGCGTGAAGTTAAAACTTAATTCATTTAATTAATTTTTCACACCAACAAGGTGAGTTTTTGTGAATTTTTGCAAAAAAAAATATATTAAAAAACATTAAAATGTTTAGTTATATGTAGAATTGAGGATTGACTATGAAAAGTAAGGATAAATAGACAATTTTACTATTTTCTACATTTATTTATAAGAGTTGATATTTTTTGCATCTTCCGTAGTAACATGTGCTATTTTAAAAATTTTCTCTTTTTTATTTGTATGTTACTTGTAGTTTTCGTTGACTATTCGGAGAATCTGTTGACAAATAAAAATCAAACTCCAACAATTGTTATCATGTTTTTAGTTTTATTATTTTAATCAATGTTTAATTAACTATATTTTATTATTTAAATAATCATCCAATTATTATATATCTAATTAATAAATATTTTACATTCGTCAATAATTAATTATCTATAATAATTTATTTTGTTTAAAATTAATAAAATGTTCAGATTAGAATTTTAAAATATATTGGTAACATTTGAAAAATTAAAATAATGAAAATGATAATCTTTAAAGCTTGAGTTTAGTTGGGGATTAATTATTTGTCACTACAAAAAAAATGATGTATAGCGAAGACAGTAGTTGTTACTATATATATAAAAATTGTCACTAAATCAAGGTAGTGACAATTTTTGTTTTCGTCGCTAAGTCGTGGCAACTGAATAGTGGCTAAAAGTTTTAGTAACAATAGTAAATAATTGTCACTATAATTTATATTATAGTGACACTTGATTTTTGTCACTAAAATATATTGTTTTAACAACAAAAAAATATTATCACTACTTTTTAATTCTATAGTCACTCAACTATTATTGTCACTATTTTTCTATTTTATAGTTACCTAAAATTATTGTCACTATTATTTATACATATAGTGACAATTTATGTTTTTCACAAAATCTTATTTTAAATAATAAATATTTTTTTATTAGTAACCCACCGGAATCCGGTTGGTACCTGGTGGTCAGGTTGCACCGCACCTCGCACCCGAATCACCCTGCCCTGCCCGTCTCTGAACTTGCCGACACGCACCCAGACTACCACCACAAGCCAAACCGGCCCGGCCCACCCTGTCCTGCGCGCCTTTGCGCTGGCTGCACATCATACTAAGCCGTATCAGCCCCCACACAAGAAGCCGAACCCACCCCAACTTGCCTGCACACGGACCACACCTGGACTCCACCACACCAAGCTGAAACCGCCCCCCTCACCCGGCATGGTCGCACCACACCTAGACCACCAAGAAGCCGAACCCGCCCCGGCTTGCCTGCGCCACATATGGGCATCCTCCTGCAAGATCAATCAAAAATAAATAAGCAAATACATCATTAACAGGATTTGAACACAAGACCTCATAATTATTATCCATTACCTCAAACCACTACAACACAAGCCCCATTGTTACTAAAATATGACAATTAATATACATAAATGTTAATTTGATCATTCCACTATTTTAAGAAAATAAATTTTAACTTAATTAAACATCTTTAT
The DNA here is from genome assembly GCA_026898455.1 of Plectranthus barbatus. Lineage (NCBI taxonomy): Eukaryota > Viridiplantae > Streptophyta > Magnoliopsida > Lamiales > Lamiaceae > Plectranthus > Plectranthus barbatus. The sequence continues at coordinate 432,448 of JAPKLW010000176.1, forward strand.
TTTAAAATTAGGCAAAATCGAGTTTCTCTAATTTTCATCATTAATTTATGTTTTGAGTGTTTGTATAGATTAAAAATTATCTATTTAAATATTAATTCACTTCACGCATATCTATATACTATATTAAAATAAAATAGTCCTCAATTAACTGTCCCGTAGAAAATATTAATTATTTTTATTTTCGTTTTGTTTAATATTTATTCTATTATAATATAATAGCAAAATTATATTTATCACTTTTTCTTTAAAATATTAAATCTCACTAATATAATATACAAAATCATTTATATTATAATATTAAATATAATATTGATGAATAAAAATTAAATTTATGTAAAAATAACTCCTAAAAATGCTAAAACATAGAACTTTATTAATTATATTTTAATATTATCAAATAAGACATCATATATTTGATTCGCGCATCGCGCGGGCGCAAATCTAGTTTATACTATAATTAAATATTATAATAATTAAATATTGATATTGTTATCCCACAATATTTAACTTTTGAAGTGTTTCACTTTGAAACAACAAGAAAATGGTTCGATTATAAAGAGTTCAAAATATATTTAAATATTTTTCTTTTTCGATTTTTGATTAATAAACAATAATTAATTTTAAGGTAAATTAATATTATGATTATTATATCAATTCATAAATAAAAAATTATATATATTATTATGCATTCAATATTTTATTATTCTTGGAAAAGTAATACAATTTATTAAATTCAATGTAATTATTATTTATTCATGAATTAAGAACAATATATTAATGATATGTTTTTAGTTATAATACATAGTATAATTAAGTATTTGTAAAATTAAATTCTTAAAAATCAAACAATTAATTTTTTTAATCAAAATAATGAATAATTCAAAAATTCAAACGCTTTAAAATATCTATAATTTTTAATTAGGTATAATTTAGATTTCAAATATAATTTATAATTTTAAAAGTAGAGAGAAACATTAGATATTCTTGAATCTTAAAAGTAGAGTTAATGTCAAATATAAATTAGATATTATTTAACCTTAAATATTTTTGTTCTTATATATTAGTGATATTATTTAAAATTATCATAAATTATTTCTTTTGTTGTAAAATAAATAATTGTCGATGTAAAAGTATTTTTTATCACAAAAATATTATTGTTATTAACTATAGTGACAATAAATACTAACAATATTTATGATTTTGTCACTAATAAAGATATTTCAGTCACAAAAATATTATTGTCACTAACTATAGTGACAAAAAATACTAACATTTTATGACGTTATTACAAATAAAGGTATTTTTAGTCACTAGATATTATTGTCACTAATTACAGTGACAATAAATACTAACAATTTATAAGATTGTCACAAATTATATATTTTTGTGAGGACAAAAATTATTGTTGTTGTAAATTCATTTTTAGTCACAAAAATACTATTGTCGCTAACTTTAGTGATAAAAAATAGTGACAACATATAAAATTATCACAAATAATATTTTTTGTGACGAGAAAGATAATTGTAGCTATAGATGCATCTTTAGTCACAAAAATATTATTGTCGCTAACTTTAGTGATAAAAAATTACGACAACAAATAAAATTGTCACAAATTATATTTTTTGTGACAAAATGAATAATTGTTACTGTATACGTATGTTTAGTGACGAAATTTTAATTGTCACTAGCATTATCGTCACTACAAGCTATTTTTCTTGTAGTGTGTAACGCTCCCGACTCATTTTCCCAAACTTTTGGAGCGTGCTATAAATAGGTTGGATATTTTAAACAGTAGAAGACTTTAATAACAAAAGATGTTGATATTAAATGATCACACCACAGATTTTTGAGAAAATATTTACCATGTTTATCCAAGTCATTTTCAGCATTGTACAGTTTACTCACAAATAAATTCATATCTATTTTACTGTTGTGTGATTAGAAGTTGACCCACTTCTGAGTCACCATGAACAATTGAGAATGACCAAACCACTCGACCCACTGCCATCATTTAGTGCACTGATATCAGATTTTACCCTTTTGAGTTCCGATCAAATTTTAAAGACACTATTGTGTCTCTCTTTATTTTCTTGTAGGTATCAACGCTCCTGTTGAATGACCACAATGGAGCTTATATCTCGAGAAAATGGGGATTTTATATGTCCCTAAGATTGATGAGACTTGTCTCATGGTTTCCACGAACTTTGGATCTATTCTCATGAACAATCTCCCTGGTGACTACTATCAATCAGAAGAATAAATATGAAACACAAATATTTTTGGCATAGACAAAATATTTTACATGTTTTTAGAAAACAAAGCTCATAGCTCAAAAGACATTTTGAGTTTATAGAAAATAGTCCCACATCAAAAGCTTGCTGAAATATGAGCACGTTAGCAAGTGTTAAAGCTCAATTTGTTATCTCGTGTTTTAGTCAAACATCAACACATGAGAATACACACAAATTAGGTGGATCATCTATCGTTTAATAATCATTCCTCTACGGATGTTAAATGATACACTTAGGTCCTATGACTGACTGACTGAACTAACATTACCCAACAATCCGTCATGCATCCTCGTACATTGAAGCATGCATGTGACTTATACAATTATAATCATACATGTTAACAAATCCACAATGAACAAATTATTCAATTCAAAGCAAGTTTATATATTAAATTGCTAAACTTGCATTCAACAATGCATTAATCAATTTAATTAATTTCCGACATTTGAAATCAATTCTATTTGCATAAACACGTGCATGGAGTGCATTTTAATCAATATTTAAGCTTATACATCAAATATACAATGAATCGGATAAAAAAGAGATGAGAAATACACGCATACATGCATCTAATTCTTGCATGTTGATCGCCACCGACAATATCGACCTACACCGGCAGTAGCAATAGCTGCTGATCGATGAGCAACTCTCAGCGTCGGCCGATTTGAGCCATTCCAACCATCCCTGACCCACCCCCGACATCTAGACGTGCTATGGAACATGATAGGATGTATAAAATACAGAAATAACCAGCCAAATTCTGGCTCCGTCGAAGGGGGGAACATTACCTCTTTTGGGGTTTCTCCAGTGGTTGTCGGCGATCGAACAATGGGGATGATGATTCAAGGTATCAAAATGTTCCTGAACTCGCGAGGAACACGAATATGTGGTTATATCTCAATTATGTTACCATTTGGCAAAGTTACGAAATTAAAAATGAAATTTGTTGGCTTAACGATAAGGTGACTTTGCAACGCAATAACTTTCGTGTTCTAGACAAGAATGGAACGGCTGACCCCACAGACCAACACAAGTCCTTCCCAGCGTGCTTTGTCCTCACTCTTATGCACCCTGAGAAACTTCCCACGGGGTCACCCATCTTAGTTCTACCCCAAGTCAAGCACGCTTAACATTGGAGTTTTCCTAGAACGGGTGCCGGAAAAGATGATGCACCATGTTGGTATGAGTAGCCCAATCAAATCCTTTAAGCACTTTCATTCTTGCGCAGCCAGAATCCCTCTCATTCCGGTGTGGCTCTATTCATTCATGTCACCCTCTGCACACCTATCGAAAGTCTTATAGGAGCCGCTCATTGTCCGTGCTTCTCATGCACCGGCGATCACTCCATGCTTCGGCATCGGGTCATCACATATTTCTTCGATCTTTATATTTTATGGCCTGATTCTGGCTCAATTTGCAGAAAAAATTGCGTAAAAGTGGTGATAGGAGAAATAATGCACGACGATGGTGTGCAAAATGAAAGAAAATGGAATTCTGAATTTGCAAACTGGTTTTGATGCCGACCTTGAAACACATGCCCCTTACATTGCATTTGATACCACTTGCGCAAGTGGGTGGGGTGCCATGTGGCGCTCTCCCCCTTGTTGCCGATCTGATTCTTTCTCTTGTGAACTCTGGTATTCAATCTTCGTGAATTTTTAATTTTTCATGCATTGCCCAAATTAAAAAACGGGCATTCATGGGAGTGCTCTAAATCATGAGTTCTACTCTTAGGCGCGACTCCACAATTTTTGGAATTATCACATTTTGACCCCAAACTTAATAGTTTGAAAAATCACAGAATATTACTTGGATCTCGAAATCTCAATCCGATTGTTTTTAAGTTTTCCAAAAACCAATCTCAAGCAAACCCTTGCTTGGTGAAAGAAACAAAGCATTTGGGTGCGAGTTGTTCATTTAAGTGTAACATAATTACGCTAGAAACCATAATTCATCGCGCTCGAGTTTCCTACGTAAAAACCTTATGCATGGTTGTTTAAGATTTCTCAAAACATACCCACAGACACTTTTCTTGCATGAAACAGACTTACATTGGGTGTCAAAAATTACACACGAGCAATTAAACACTAATTGTAAAATAACTCCTTTATTTAAATCAAACACTACAAAAAATTTGTAAATTAACGATGAAATTTTTTGTCGTTAAACGTATTAGATACAACATAATAAAAATTATTAAATTTGAACGAGTAACTAATTTTTATGACAAGTGCTACTTAACCTCGTTTTAACAATAACTTCACTATTCTTTCATCATATATATTACCGTATAAGAGATGCTATTTTGAGAGACGATATTACAAACTTTATATTATAAAAGAATTTTTATACTGAACATAAATATGTCTGTTATTGAATATAGATTAAATGCATAATTTACTAAATAAAATACATCAGTTATTAAATAAATATTTAATTCATTATTTATTGAAAAGCTTTATGAATATATATGAATAAATTTAAATACAACTTGTTGGAAATTTGGGGACTTTATTGTGAATTTTTGATATGAAATATTTAATTTTATCAAAATTAAATATTATCAAATTAATCTCCGCGACGAGTAGATGAACATGGTTTTTTTATTTTCTTAAATCCAAATTTCGGTGAGTAAGAAATGAATCCACGAAGTGACACGGTTGGTGGGATTATTACATAAAGTGATTATTTAATAAAGGATGTCTTATATGGATTGATTACACTAATTATGAATTGTATATTAACCATACTTTTTAGTGGTGTAATAATATGGTGTGCTGTGTAGGTGGCATACGGTGGTGCCTCTCGCGCCTCTCGCCTCACCCCGCCCCACCTCGGTCTTCGGCCTCAGCAAGGCTGCTGGCCGAGCTCTGAGCACTTGCGCCCGAGTCCCGACCCCGATCTCAGTTCCGGCACCAGCTCGATCTCGGTCTCAATTTTTGGCAATTAATATTTGACCCTTGGGCTTGGCTTAGCCCGCTCATGCCTTATCTGTTTAGGCTATAGAAATAAGCCTGCGGGCTTGATATGTGGGTTGTCAACGTGACTGGTATAGTCGATGTGGTGCACACGCAGCATGTGACGTGGCTGACGAGTTAGATCACATGTTGAAATTATGTGGCAACAATTTCATCACATGTTAACTCACACTCGGGTCTTCTACACTCATTACCACTGTGATTCACGCTCGTAACAACTCGATTCAATGTCGCTATTATGGTTGCAACTATAATCGAGTCCCTTTTCTTGGTTGGAAATCGCTTATAAATAGGCATACGTAGGTGCATGTCTATGGTCAATAACAAAGAAGCATATAGCCAAACTACTGCATCTTTTTCCTGAGAAATCTGCTACTTTTCATACATTTCCAGCTATCTCAATTTTCACCTTTGTTCAGTTCGTCGGAGCTTTTACGACCGCGGTGTTGCCTCATAGAAGATGAAGTCATTTTACCTTTAGGGACGATCGTTAGGCAACAAGCACTACTTTGGCGAATTCGTCTTGCGGGAAGAGGGACTCCTCGACTCGGCTTATTTTATTTTTATTTATTCTTGCATTTTCTAGTAGTTGTTGTTTTACTTGTAAAAAGTTGCATCACTTGGTATATTTTGTTTCATTATTCTCATACTTGTACCAAATTTTCCAACAATCGCAAGACGACTTCTCTAATCAAGATCTGAGAAATGACTGATAACACTCTCATCGCTGCCAGAGAAAACAACACCACTAATGCCTATCAACTCCCTTCCAATGCACAAGCCGAAAACCCTTCAAGTTTTCCGGCGTTGATTTTAGGACTTTGCAACAAAAGATATTTTATCTCACTACTTTTGGTTTGGTAAACTACTTGATGGAAGACAAACCCGAGATTGCTGATGACGAGGCTGATGCAAATAAGAGGGTTGCTTTTGACAATTGGTGCCATAGAGATTTTCTTTGTTAAAATTTTGTACTTAATGTCGTAGTTGATTGTCTCTATTATTTGTATTGTAATGTAATATCCGAAAAATATCTTTAGGAAATTTTTGAAAAGAAGTATAAGATCGAGGATGTGGGTACCAAAAAGTACACCGTAGCGAAATACTTGTCGTACCAAATGGTAGACAACCGGTCTGTGGTGGAACAAGAGCAAGAGTTTGAACTCATTTTGCACAATGTTCATATTGAGGGAATGGCGTTTCTCGATGCATTAAATGTGGCTACGATTATTGAAAAATTGCCCCTTCGTGGAAACACTTTAAGAGTTACCTTAAGCATAAGCAAAAGGCGATGACTCTTGAAGATCTTATTATCAAATTGTGAATTGAAGAGGACAATAGAAAGGGTGATCCCGAAAATTTGGATGAAGAAGTCTCAAAGGCTAATTTGTTAGAATGTGGTGGTCCTTCTAAAAAACGTAAGAGGCCAAGTGTTGAGAACAAAGACAAGAAACCTATGGTTGAGCCTAAGTTCAAAGGACATTGCTATAATTTTGGTAAGTTTGGCCACATGTCTAACAAATGCACTAAGCCAAAGAATAAAGGCAAAGACAAGTTTGTTGCACAAGTTGTGCAAAATAATGAAGACAAATGAGATTATGACAACTTGGTTGCTCAGACTTTCACTACAAGACGCGGAATCCGCGTTGTCTATTACTCCATTCCACATTGTCTATAGAAGTGTAGTCTATTTAAAGATGGAGATAGACAGTGCGAAAATCCGTGTTGTCTATAAAGATATAGAAAATGCGAAAATCTGCATTGTCTAGAAGGATATAAACGACGCGAAAATTTGCATCGTCTGTATCCTTATAGACAACTCGAATTTTCGCATTGTCTATATATTTAAGTTTTTATTTTTTTTATTTTTCAATTTAAATTCAAGATTTCTTATTCTTTATAGATAAATAAATAAATACAGAATTCATAATATTTTCTAGTTTAAACCAAAATTCTCAAAATCAATATTATTTATATATATTACCGGGTGAATTAATTATCGAATCATTTAAAAGATGGAGGAAGAGAATCAAAGGTAGAAACCAGCATCAAGAAATACAACAAAAAATGTGAAATGTATACACAGAGAGGAAATATAATATATTACTGACATTGTACATTATCAATCCTTGTCTCCTGAAGTTGAATCAACAAACCAAAAATAAAACAATACCAAGCATGCAGATGCACATGTTATGGACCCGAGCTGACGTCGGCCGACCATTTTCATCTCCCACTCCTTGCTACTTTGTTCTCACGCTAATTGCGGAAGTGACTCAAAAGTTGTTGAGCCTATTTCAATTATAATGCAAAAAGCTTAGATTTTATTTTATTGAAGCAAACACATAAGCATGCAATATGCATACCTTTTCCTTAGCTCTAGGAGTGCCACACTAGGTTTGTAAATTTACAAGAAAGTAGGGGGAGGGTGTGTGTATGTATGTGTCACTGTGTGTATTCCATACAAATAATGTATGCAAAAAATTATATTTTATTACTGATGTTAAAACCCTGAACAATTGACATTTTAACAATTAAAGATACATGTTCGTGCAATATATGGAATGCTTGCTTTACAGGGAGTTCAATGTCCAAAGCAATAACCTGAAAATCAGTCCACATAAACCAATCAAATGAAAAGGAACTTGGACTAAGAAAAGGTTGAGATAAATGAGGATCATCCAAACCTTCCCAGATTCAGGGAGCAACTCATATGCCTTGTGAGTTGACAAGAATACAGATATACAGTGCCGAGAAACATCTAAATCAACTATAAGATAATCCTACTTCCCTTATGATTGGTTGAAGAAGTAGCCATGAGATTAACTGTTGAGAATATAATAGCAGGCTCCATCAGCATTTGTAAGAAAATTTTCTATCTCAATTTGATGCCAAACAATGATATTTGTGATTCATAAACTATAAATTTCTTCACTAGAAAAAGTTATTGTTGATTGTCTTGAACTATTAAACAAGACAATAAATACTCTAAACACATCATATGTTAAATACTTTGGGTTTTCACCAGCATGAAGGTAAAGACATATCCACTAAACAAGTTAATTTGGAAAAGATAAATATTCTACTAGTTTAAGATCTTTTGAGGAAAAAGCTAAACTTAGAGACTAGCAACATCAAAGATATTGCATTCACTTAAGACTAGAATAGAAGAACTAAAAATATTAGCATAAGTTATCCATGGACCCCTCTTATCCATCAATAGAAACCTACTAGTGCTAAGACCAAAATGAGAATAGAACTAATAAGAGCAACAAGAGTACAAAAATGTGACTATTAAAGAGTAATTTCTAGATTTGCAATGAATAACACTGGGTACATCAGAAAAATAAAAACAACAAAGTTTCAACTAAAAAAAAATGGGATACATCTAGTCAGAAATGATTCTATTCGCACACAAGAAAACACACAAGAAAATGATTTATTTATTATGAACTGAGAATTGATTTTCAATAAAACACCAACCATATATGTACTAAAAAAATTCCTAATTTCCTGAAGAAATGATTTCAATTATTTCAACACTTAAGAAGTTATCCAAGGCAATATCTATGAGAAAAATATTAAAAATACTAAACACACAGATAGAACATTAACCCTAAATGTGGTCAGCACTTAGCAGTCAGGGGACAAAATAAAGCTCTCAAAACATTTTAGAACAACTGAGGCAATAATAAACATACCTTATGGAAATTAAAGATCAAGTCTAGTTCACATACCTAAATCAAAACAAATATATATTGAACATCATATAAAAAAGTTAACTAAAATATTAAAGAAAATACAGTCCATATTAAACCTGGGAAAGAAACTCTCATATCAATTCTATGTTTTCTGTTTTATAATCATAACAGATTAAATAAAAAAAAACTAACTCAAACAAGAAAAAGGGTTAATGATTAGAACGAACTTATTTGTAAAACACAAATACCTTTGTCCTTTCCTTTTGACTGTATGCTGAGTACCATTTTGTCAATCTTACTTTCCCTTATCAGCAAATGAGAAGAACAAAATGAATCTGAAATAAAGAATTAGTTGCATATCTACTCTAAGAACGAAATATCAATAACAGATAGAACACAAATTCTCATAATTGAAGGCACTGTTTCAACCTTGGGTGTGGGCACCAACTTAGGAACAAGGGTGACTGAACATGGTTCAATACAATTGAAAATGACATAACAACTAAGAACTATCGGAGTAAACAAAAGGCTCACATTACATACTCAGATTCATTGTCACATGAATTCTAGAGTTGAGGATGCAAATGCTCAGAAGGACACAGATGATACTATACTTCAACTATTTTTTTTCACTCTGAAGCATAAAGACAACTGAGATTATAGTAACTGATGATCCAAAAAAATACAGCATCAGAAGGATGACACAGCTACGCTTTCGACCTTCACAACATCACATGCGATAAAAATAACTTATAAAAATCTGGCATCTGCTTCACAATTTACTAATTAACAGTTTCAGCCTACCTAATTCTCCAATTGATAGAGAATTAAATACAAGAACAGACAGAAAGCCTATCAAGATTGGCCCCTTCCAAGTTAGGCAGATATATAAGAACGATAGCAAGAAATTAAATGAAACCCTACAATGAATTTGAAATCAAGACAAGAGACGAAAAAAGGATAATGCTGAATGAAGGGATAATTGCAAGACTGAGACGATGGATAAAACAATTAGCTACTTCCTAAACATGGAGCATGCTGCAAGAGACTAATACCTCCACTGTCGTGGCTGCCGCCTCCAAAATTCGTCAAGTTGAGTTTGAATCCCCTCCCCGTCTCTAACCTGCCACCGTCGCTACGCTTGGCCTACTTGATATTTGGCTCCGCTGGAGATGGGGCGATGCTCCACCGCACGCTGGAGACGTTGTACCAATCAATAATTTTTCAATGTTGGTCGCCAAGAGTCCGATCGACCGATAGAGATTGATTCAGTGTTGTAATCGAAGGAAAGACGCATGACACGAAATAAACTAGGGATTTTGATAGAGGACGTAACTTACCGCGTCGTGTATCTCTTTATTTATATTAAAACAGAGACGACGATGCAAACTGCATAATCTATATCTATATAGATAATGCGGTTATCTCGCGTCGTTTATATCAATATAAAAAATGCGTTTTATTGCGTTGTCTATAACCTCCTATTTTTTTAACTACATGGTTACACTTTCGCGTTGTCTATATTGTATTGTCTATAATCTTATTTGTTGTAGTGTTTGAACTTTGACTTCCTTGTAATAAAATTGTTGCTTTATTAAGCGAAATAAAATTTTTATTGTGGTTCAAAGTGCTTCATGATACAATTGTGTGTCATTTTGTACAGTTGATTAGAAAATGCTCAATTGTGTGAAACAAATGTTTGATTGTGAGCATTGTAATATTCCCTGTTGAATTGGTTATTATGTCCACAATTTGATGTCACAAAATGGATTGACAAATTTTATGAAGAATAAATTAGTTAAATGTGACCTTGAACATAATTCTTCATAAGTTATTTTTTGAAGTATTAAAATGTGAAATTGATCATGCTATTTCATTTGAATATTCTTAATTCTATGTTGTGGAAAGGTGTATAAAAATACCTTGTGGACTTTGAGAGTGCTTCAAAGCTCCAAGTCGTTAAATTAAACTTGTGGGGTTTATAGTGGTGATAATGCCAAATAATGATATTTGTGATATTATTAATAATTCACAATAAAGTGGATGTGTAAATGTCTAATATGAGACATAATAGACTATTAAACACACAATATAAATATTGTTGAGCTAAAGTCTAAGGTCTTGTGCTCAAATGATCAACCTTGTGTATTTAAGATAATGTCTCACAAAAGTGTATTGAGACATGGTGATAACATGCCAATATTACATGTCTTGATCTCAAATGAAGTGATATATTTTATTGTGTGAAATCAATAGATAAATCTTGCGGATCCGCTAGTTAAGAATTAAACCGAGATCAAAGGATAAATTACTAAAGGGATTGAAATTAAAAATCCACACTATGAATGAGTAAAGTGGATAGGGGTGTGCAAAACCGAGCTGTCCCCGAAATAACCGACCAAACCGAAGAATCTCAGTCAATTCGGGTCGCTTTAAAACTTTTTCGATTGGTTGGCAATTAATAATATGAAAACTGAAATGGATTTCGGTCGGGTAACAAGTTTGAATCAATTTTTATTGATTAAACCGACCGACCAATATATGTACATGCATGTATATATATTTCATTTAAACCATAACAGTCCATTTCCAATGCATTTTTCTGGAACAATACAATTTATCTTTTCAACTCCGCACCCAAGAATAAATAATTATATTCACTGTCTTCACAGTATTCAATGAAAACTCTCCCACATAGTCATACCAATCCCATATTATTATTCTTCAAACACTACTTATCCCTACAAACACTCTCTCTCTATATTTATAATGAATTAACTCTCTCTGTCTCACGATCATATTTACTTCCCCAATTCTCTTTTTTTTTTTCATTTTCATTTATGTATCACCGATCTAATCTCTCTTCATCATTTTTCTTCACTTCACATCGTGTATAGATCGTTTCTCTTCTGTCTTCTCGTCATTTCTCCTATTTCTCACTGTATATTTTTTTTGCTTCACGTGTTCCATATTTCAAAGTTTGCTCTTCTCATCATTAGGATGTCATATTCAGCTCTAGACGTGTGTTTTTTGGAAAGAAAAAAAAAAGGTGTGTATGTACAGTTGAGGAGAAGCTGCGATTGAAGAATGGACAAAATTGTCTTTAAATAATTTTATCTTTCAATCAGTTAACATTGAAATCGACCGAAAACCGACTGAACTTTTTGGTCGGTTGTGAGTTCGGTTATGTTAGAATTTTGAGTGGTGTTCGGTCGGAGAAAATCATGAGTTCAGTTTGTTCGGGTGTTGCAATTTTGGCCGGTTATTATCCGAACCGACCGAATGCACAGGCATAATAGTGGATACCGAACCTAGATGATTGGAGATTGATTGGAGATCCCAAGAACTAAATTCAATGGGAAAACTAAGTCGTACAAGTTCGAGTTATAACACCGACAAGATAATATTCTCTTTAGTGGTGATGCCTTGAAGATGATATTATCTACTCATTCCTAAATGAGCAAGTGAGTTGTTATAGACCTGCATGTGGTTTAGGCTAAGTCTAAACGACTTTTAATGACTCCTAAAAACCTCGTAGTGGTTAAGTATGGCATGATACTTGACAATAGAAGGTCAACTATATAAGTTGAAGTGGGGGTCACCTCAAATGACCACTTATGAATCCAAAGGGGGTTTCCATGGCCCGAAACAGAATCAAATGTGAGAACGAATGGATTTTTAGATGTTTATGTTTCAATGTTGTTGACTCGGTGCACACGATGGAGGAGTAGTTCAAGATATCCTTACCACTAAGCCGCCAGTGCACTCGATGGTATTGAAAGTGAAAAGGTTCAAAGCTACAAACTAACTCTTCAAGTGCATTAACGTTTCCCGAAAACTGAGTTGGTTATGCATTCATGCATTGAGGCATTTCCACATTGTTGAAAATTTGGGGACTTTATTGTATATTCTCGATGTGAAATATTTAATTTTGTCAAGATTAAATATCATCAAATTAATTTACGCGACGAGTAGATGAACATGATATTTTTATTTTCTTAAATCCGAATCTCAGTGAGTGAGAAATGAGTCCACGAAGTAACACGGTTGGTGGGATTATTACATAAAGTGGTTATGTAATAAATGAGGTCCCACATGGATTAATTACACTATAAAGTGTATATTAAACCATAATTTTTAGTGGTGTATAATAGCATGGTGTGCTATGTAGGTGGCATACGATGGTGCCTCGCGCGCCGCTGCCATTGCTCGTCTCGCCCTGGGATGAACACCGAGCGCTTGCGCTCGCGTCCCATGCCCCGATCCCGGTCTCGGTCCTTGACAATTGGTCTTTGGGTGGTATTTGGGCCCTTGGGCATTGAGCTTGGCTTGACCCGCTCATACCTTATCTTTTTGGGCTATTAGAATAAACCTACGAGCTCGACAAGTGGGCTGTCGACGTGGAGCACACGCAACATGTGACGTGGCTGACGAGTCAGTGCACATGTTGAAATTATGTGGCAGCAATTTCATCACATGCTAAATCACACCCACCCGTAACCACCGTGATTCATGCCCGTAACAGCTCGAGTTAATGTTGCTATTGATGGTTGCGACCGTAATCTACTCCCTTTCCTCGGCTGGAAATCGTCTATAAATAGGCTTACGTAGGTGCATGTCTATGGTGCATAACAGAGAAACGCATAGCCAAACTACTGCATCTTTTCCCTGAAAAATCAACAACTTTTCATAGATTTCCAGTTATCTTAGTTTTCACCTCCGTTCAGTTCGCCGGAACGTTTACAACCGTGGTGCTGCCTTGTAAAAGACGAAGTCATTTTACCTTTAGGGACAATCTTCAGACAACAAGAACTACGTTGGCGAATTCGTCTTGCAGAATGAGGGAATCTTTGAATCGGTTTATTTTATTTATTCTCACATCTTTCAGTAGTTGTAATTTTACTTGTAAAAAATTATATCACTTAATATATTTTATTGCATTGTTCTTAGACTTGTACCAAATTTTCCAACACAACTCACAATAAAATAAATCACGAGTGTGCCATACAAAATTTTTCTAATATTAAAAGAAAATACTCCCTCTGTTCCATTTTATTAGTCTCACTTGCCTTTTTTGTTTGTCCCATTTATTAGTCCTGTTTCCTAAAACAGCAAACTTTTTCACACTCACCAATAAATTATTAATTTCACTACATCACATACATTGATTTTTGTGTCATTTTCATTTGGGACTAATAATATTGGACGGAGGGAGTATAAAATACACCTTCGAAATAAAAATGCTAATGCATATAGAGACTACAATCAACGTTTTTAATTGCTTAATTATCACTTTCCAAACGCAATAAAATATAAAATCAGCAGACAAAAGATGTTACAAAAATATAAAATCATTCATTAACTTCTTCGTCTAGATTGAGAAGAAGAAGTGAGTGAGAAAGTCGAAACGATGAGTTGTTAATTCATTAAAACGTGTCCAAGAATTGTCGAAGATGTGGAGAGTCATGGTCGACGTGTCACCGCATGCAAAAATCAATAATCAAAATCAAGAAAAAGAAAAATCGAAACCCCATTTATAAAAACAGAAGAAGAAAAAAAAACCCTCCTAGGAGAAGTAATTAATCAATGGCGCAAGCAACTTTCACATCCGAGGGTGAAAAGATGGAGTCGTTTAGGCTGTTGAGCGGTCACCTCATCCCTGCTGTCGGAATCGGCACCTGGAAATCCGATTCCCCCAGGCACTCTGTCCAAACTGCTCTCTCGCAGGTTCCATTTCTCCCACATCGTCGATCAATCATTAATCGATCTACATTTTTCCATTTCAATAATATACATATAAAAAACTAAAGCACTGTCATTATCATCCTGTGAAACGTTTGATTGCACTAGTGCATGTCTCTATGTGGTTTTTGTTTTTCAATGTCGTCCCCACCTTCAATCTCACACAATGACGGATCTTTTCTCAGGGTTTTTTTTTAAATTTTAGGTATTAAAAAAATACTCCCTCCGTCCCGGTGAAGTAGTCCCTTTTCTTTTCGGCACGGGAATTAAGGGTTGTGAGTGTAGTGAAATTAATATTTTATTGGTGAGTGTGAAAAAGGTTGTCATTTTAGGAAAATGGGACTATTCTATGGGACAAACAAATAAGGAAAGTGGGACTACTTCAATGGGACGGAGGGAGTACTAATTAAGATAGATTAAGAATGAATTAGTTAAAAAAAAAATGGACTAGTTACCTGATCGTTGGGGTTGCAGGCTGGTTACAGGCATGTTGATACGGCTGCACAGTACGGAGTTCAGACAAAGGTAGGTTACGTACATATATAGATGGATATGATTATTTTTTTTTTTTTTTTTTTTGGGTGGTGAGTGAATTGAGGTTGTTGGTATTTGAACAGGTGGGAGAAGGAATCAAGGCGGCCATACATGCCGGAATAGACAGAAAGCATTTGTTCGTCACATCTAAGCTATGGTAATTTGTTTTTATTTTTGGCTGTTATTTTATCTTCAAATTGAACTTAATATTCGCATAACTTCTAATTAATCAATCTAAATCTTGATTGCACTTTCCAAAATGATCATGATCCCACCTATTGGACAATTAATGTTCCTCATCTAATCTTGTGGATTGTGCCCATGGCTAGGGTGGGTTTTAGTATTCTCTAATCAAATTTTTTTTTAAATAGAATATTATACGTTTATGGAAAAATTAGTTAAAATATTCCAAACTAGGTTTAAGGAATTTTATCTGATTTTTTCAAAATTAGGGAAATATATCCTAAATTTTAGTTTCATTAGAAAATATATTTTTGATAAAAATAGTGTTGAAATTGTGTTGACTTTTACGTTATATCTCATGTGTTGAATGAATTGCGATTCTTATTTATTTTTTATTTTTTAATA
>JAPKLW010000176.1:448291-523602 GCA_026898455.1 Plectranthus barbatus
ATGTGTTGAATGAATTGCGATTCTTATTTATTTTTTATTTTTTAATAAATATTTTGTCCACGTGTGATTTAAAAAAATAAAAGAAATCAGAAATCTTCTTTAACACATGTCGTATAACGCGAGAATCATCATTGATCTAGGATATATTTTCCCAATAAAATTAAATTTTGGGATATATTCTTCAACTTTAAAAAGATTGATAAAATTTCCTAAATTTCAAAAAAAAGGAAAAATTTCCTACTTTTATGTGAGAACTTTTTTCTATGAGTATTTAAGAAGAAGGGTGATGAGAATGAAGTAAAAGAGCATATGAGAGGGTTTGAGAAACAAGAGGGCCAAAACCCCTAAAAAAATTGTTATGTTTGGGTTATGATCTACTTTTTGAATCAAAGTCATGAATTTAGTGACAATACTTCCTAGCAGTGGCTCGAGACTTTGACAGCCGGAAGGTCATTAAGCTTAATCGATGTGGTATAAAAAAAAAATTACAAATTTTTTTAGGATAGTTGTCTTATTAATAACTGGGTATATATCTATTTAATTTCTTTAAACATATATAAAACAAAAAAAGATGTTTGAAGAGTTATTGGGTCAGATGCCTCCTCTAGCCTTATTGCTAAAGATAGCATGAGTTAAACCGGCTCACGAGCTACTCGAGATAAACTCAAGAAAAATTTAAAATCTATTTGATACTAATCGAGTCGAGTTCTAGTTACTCGAATAGTTGTTGAGCTTGAACTTTATGATATTCAATTTGATAAGCTCATCAAGCTCGAGTTTGGGTTCGAGCTAGACTCATGAACATGAATTTTATCGAATCGAGCTTATTATAATTAAATTTTTTATTGTTTAATAATAAATAATTTAAATATTTTATCAAAATATAAAGTATATTAGAACAATTGAACTCGATCAAGTTAAGTTGAGCTTGATGAGTTTAACACCGAGTCAAGCTCAAAAATTTGAGTTCGAGAGCTTTGAACTTTTAAGTAACTTGAGCTTCGTGATTACCCTCACATATTGCCCTATGGCAAAATATCCACGACCACAACCCTTCACATCATCCAAATTTATTATTAAAAAAAAAAAATTATTTTATTGTTGAACCGACATCGGTTGAATCTTAACCGTACCCCATCCAACTCACCCAACCCAACTCAAGCCGCTCGGTTGAATTTCTTATTTTTGATTAATTGGATGGATACACTTATCTCTATTTTATTATTCAATCTCTCTCTCTATATGTGTGTGTGAGAGAGATATAAAATTGCAATATAATTTATAATAAAATAAAAAGAAATTAAAAATGTACTTTTAATTCATTATTTTTCATTCTTTATAAATAGAATTCAAAGCTCAAATTTATGTTATTATAATTAAGTAGCATTTTTATCTTGAAAATAAAATGATATAAAAATCAAACAAAAGAAATATTGTGTTAGAGTGGTTATGGATAAATTATATGAAATTAATGTTGTTGGGATGACGTGGGAAAGAAACAAATCAATTGAATATTAAAATTAGTTCATGGTTGAGGTGGTTGCTGTGTGATTTGTAGTTTTAGAAGTGCTTGCGATGATTTTAGGAATATAATAATGGGGCTACTCGGGATTCTCCACAAATCCTTTGATCCAAATGGCAAGAGAAGTTGCTATGTTTACACATTTTCATGCTCGAGCTTTAAACAAGAATGTTAGTTACATATTTTATGTATGTTTGGAATTTATTTTTATTTAGAGAGTTAATTCGAGGTTTTAACAAATGATTATGGGTCGAGTATAGCTCGATTCTCTGGTGGAACATTAGCAGCAATGTATGTTTTACAATGCAGGTGTACAGATTTAACTCCAGATAGAGTGGGGCCAGCATTCTTGAGGACACTTGAAGAACTGCAGCTAGACTACCTTGATCTATATCTTGTAATTTCCCATACCCAAAAACCTCTATTGTGTTCTTGATTGATTATTGATTTCGAGATCATAATTAATATTGAGTTGGGAGTTCAGATTCATTGGCCCTTCAGGTTGAGGGATGGAGCCAGTAGGCCACCCAGGGCGGGCGATGTTTTGGAATTCGACATGGAAGGAGTTTGGAGGGAGATGGAGAAACTTGTGCAAGAAGGCTTTGTGAGTGATATTGGAATATGCAACTTCACCATCCACAAATTGGACAAGCTCTTGAGTTTTGCTAAGATTAAGCCCTCAGTCTGTCAGGTCAACTTGCCTTATCAATTAATGTCTAAAATGAAAATCAAATGAAGAAGGAATCAAACAACATATATATATCTTGTTTTACTATCATTACAGATGGAGATGCACCCTGGATGGCGCAACGACAAAATGCTTGAGGCTTGTAAGAAAAACGGCATCCATGTCACTGTAAGATTTCTTACCTACCTCATGTCTCCATATTAAGTATTGGCGGATCCAGACGTAGGGACTTTCTATTTGTTTTCACTTTAACTTCAATTCCGGCTTGGGGACTGGATGGACCCCTAGTTCTAGTGTGGACTTTCTATTTGTTTTTACGTTAACTTCAATTCCGGCTAGGGGACTGGAGAGACCCCTAGTGCTAGTGTAGATCCGCCAGTCCTATTGTTAGATCCCTCGATGTATATGCGAGGGAATTGAATGCTGGATGTTTGGCACAACTGTTGTGGGTTGGTGCAGGCGTACTCGCCTTTGGGGTCACAGGAGGGTGGGCGGGATCTGGTGCACCATCCGGTGGTGGAGAAAGTGGCGAATAAAGTGAACAAGAGCCCGGGGCAGGTGCTTGTGAGATGGGCTATTCAAAGGGGGACTAGCACTATTCCTAAATCTAACAACCCCGAGAGGATCGATGAGAATGTGCATGTGTTTCAATGGGAACTTCCCCAAGAGGATTTCCAAGCTCTTTGCAGCATCCAGGATCAGGTTTGTGCCTCTCAATTTTATTTTATTTTTGTTTAGACATATGAAAATGTTGTAAAATTGATGAGGAGCAGAAACGAGTGCTGGATGGTGAGGAGTTGTTCGTGAACAAGACGGATGGACCCTTTAAGAGCGTGGCGGATGTTTGGGACCACGAGGACTGACCATCCATCATCAACATGTTAGTCATCTAAATATCTAAATGTAATAATAATAATAAAAAAAAAAAAGTGTCTTTGTACTGAATATATGTTACAAAAGTATTGTGTTTTTACTCAGACGTACATTTGATTTCTGAAAAGGAAGGGTATTATGTCAATTTGGCTAATATTAAAAGATAATTACAACATTAGCTATATTTTACATATAACTAAGATATTAAATTATATTAAAAGACTTCATCCACCTTTGTGATTAAATTTGCATGGATTCCCCGCATCCATTATCAATCTTTAATCAATCTTCTTCGCAAAGCATACACACCCATTACTACTAATCACCTATTATCTGTAAGAATCATCAAACTTGGCAACATCTCCTAAACAAGAATGAAGATGGAAAACCGACCATGATCATGAAACAGTGAGGATAGACATGTAGCTGATCATCTTAGTCTTGTTGAGCAAGCATCCATTTTGTGAACATCATCAATCTTTCAAGACCATGAATATTCAAACAACTCTATAAAAGCAGTGGAAATGATAAGATTTCATTGATGTCGCACTATCACATTATGCAAAACAAACAAGATCACAGAAGCAGTATTATTGAGATCTTAACTACTTCATTTTTCTTTGAAACAACAGTAAGTGCATATGGATATGACATGTAATTCACACGAAAAAAAGAAAAAAAAATCTACATTTGTTTGCCTGCAGATACTGAAATATTGCTAATGAGCGATCACCTTACCTGTCACCACCATTGATGTACAAGAACTCCACTCTTCCTCAAAGATGTAAACAAATTCAAGCATTGCCCATATGTCTTGGCGTACTTGGCCGACCTCTCACCGGGGCAGCATCTCTGCCACCGGTTATAATGGCATTCAAGAAACAGTTCGTCAATCAAGCAAATAGCTCCAGTTTTAAACAGCCTTGGAATCAAATCAAATTCAGTCCCCTCAACATCCATCTTCATCACTACATAGTCTTTCTCACTCACTGTGCTCTTCAACCATTCAGCAAAATCAAAACCCTGAATCTGATCGACATTACCAGAGGATGCAGAACCACCTGCATTCTGAACCGGCTGAATCCTACCCATCCCTCTACCCTTCTCGACTTCTTTGTGACCCGGATCCTCGTTGATCTCAAAGAACAAGGACTCATTTCTAACCCAGGCTGCATAGGGCAGCAAAGTAACCCCTTTCTTGAGCTTATAGTCATCATGAAAAGTCTTGTCTGCTTCGATTGCAAATATCTCAAATGTCTTGTTCTGCTTGGGGTATTGCTTCTTGAACCAGCTCACGATGCTCGAGCCATAGCTCCGAGCTCCAACATCAACGTACACATATCTTGGCTTAAAACTGATATCCACCAATGCAGGCACATATTTGATCTTCTGTGCATTCTCCTTGAGTGTAATCCAAGGCTTTTTCGGTTCTTCCTCAATCAATGGCTCGGCTTTCTTGATCAGATTCTTCTTATAACTCGGAACATTGCATTTATTCGCCGAATCACGGCTAGACTTTTCCTCCGTAACTCCCCCTTCTCCACCAATTTTTTGTAGAACAACTTCTCGAATGAATGGCATTTCGGAATTCAATCCATCAATATCCCTACTCTTCACCAATTTACAAAAATCAAACAAGCCAAGCAATGATTCAAAACTGTAAGTGTCATTCGCACCAGTGTGGACGACCAGAAACCCTTCGGGTTTCATCGTCCGCTCAATCTCCGCCACAAAATCATCGAGCTTCGCCGATTTCTCCACCACGCCTCCTCCGCAAAACACAAAATCGAAAATCTCATGACTGAATGGTTGCTTAAAACCCTGCCCCGGAATCACCAGTGGCTTGAACCCTTTCTTGGAAATGCCAATTGAATCCTCCACCCCTAATTCCCGCAGCGCGAACACATCAGCTCCGGTCGGCGTGTCGACGCATAGGGTTTTGAAGTTAGGGCTCAGAATAGCTTCAGACATCAGATCCTGAAAAACCGACGAGTAAAACTGCACGGATTTCTGGAAACCCGTCGTCGACCATAGATCGGGAATCTTCTTCAGCGTCGACGGCGCAGACTCGCCGGAGGTCGAAATAATGTCCGGCGACGACGTCAACTGCGTAACGCCGCTAACGACATTTAGATTCTCCGGCAACGCGAAGAAGCAGAAATCGCCAACGTCGCACGATTCACCTCGGATCGTAACCACGTAAGCAAAACGTAGAGCGAGCACAAACACGCAGAACAAAAACAACCTCACCAAAATATTCCTCAGAAAGCTCGGTTTCACCACATTGGGCTCCATCAACAGCAAAAATCAAAAAGCAACCCCAAAAAAATCAAATAATCGAATCTATTTCCTATGTATGTATAACAGTGTGAATCATCCCCAAAAGGAACCCAAAAACCAAAAACAGAAGAAGAAATGTCAACTACCGGCAGCAAAATCTAGCAGAAGTGTGGTTAGCGCCGACGAGAGAGCGGGCGGGGGAAGTATTAGAAAGCGGTAAATCCGAAGCAGCAGAAAGAGGGACAAAAGGGGAAAACATGCTGCGACAGGATGATTGCGGCACGGCGGAGAAAATTAACACCGATTAGCTGATAAAATCTTCCTCGCGTAGTAGATTTCGCCAACAATATAGCGGTGATTACTGTAATAATTTTTGGAAATTTGTGTGCGTGAAATGGAATTCGAGTGCGTGTTTTTTGGGTGAAGAAAGAAAAGGAAGTTTGGAAGATAATGCGGGGCAGAAAACGACGGATGTGGGTGACCGGACCAGCCGGTTGACGGTAGCTGTTAATGCGGTAGTTATTCAAATTTTTTTTATTAAACTTATTCCTTAAATATTCATAAAAATCATATATTATGTCACTTAAATATACTCCCTCCGTCCCGGTCAAATTATCCACATTTGACCGGGCACGATAACCAATACATGTGAGTGGTAGTGGGAGTTAGTGAGATGAATATTTTATTGATGAGTGTAGAGAATTTGCTATTTTAGGAAAGTGTACTAATATTGTGGGACAGACAAAAGAGGAAATGTGGACAATTTACTTGGGACGGAGGGAGTATAAATCAATCACGAGTTTGTACGGTTTGGGCGAAATCAGGGCTCACAATTTGTGTCGTGTCGTTATCGTGTCGACACTATAATGACACGACTCATTAAAGTCTGATACAAACACAATTTATTAAGGATATACTTGACACGAACACGACACGATTCATTAAGCCTCAAACATGAACACGATATTAACCTGTTAAGAACTAGATCTGATAACACAATATTGACATGGACACGATATTGACATGTGAAAAGTGTTAGATTAGGTTAATAAATGATAATAATAATAATAAAATAAAAAAAGTTATTTATTAATTTTGAAATGGATAACTCGAAGACAACATGAATATGACACGAAATACGATATGTTATCAGATAACATGAATACGACATGAAATACAATATGTTATCGGATAATACGAACATGACACGAATACAACACAAAAATGACACAAATTCAATAAAGTTCAATATTAATCCATTATTATTGTGCGGATTCATGTCTGATCGAAAATTGTTACCCCCTAATCGAAACTAACTTAAATAAATTAATATAATCGATTTGATTAGTTAAAAAAAATTTGACCAACTGATTTGGAAAAACCAAAATTGAACAATATTAGTTTGAAGTATGAAATCATTTATTTTAACTTTTAATGCGACAGTTCATATATTGTTCTAAATATAATAATTATTATTTTAAATATTATTAGATAAAAATAAAAATTTATATCAATTATATAGCTATATAGGAATGATGTTTATATTTTTTTGAATTATATTCTTATAAATTATTAATTTTTTTGGTCGCCACCTATGATATCATTGATATGTTTATATTAGTTTTGTTATGTGAATCATTTGAAAGCTTGAAGTATGATTTTTCATAGTTGCAATAGAGTCACTTGGAGTTAGATAGCATTCATAACTTTCTCTACGTGTGCATTATTCTCTATTTATAGGAGTAAGTCTTAGGAAAATAGAATTTAGTTGTTTAAGATGAAATCAAATTCGATCAATGAGAAGATCTCTGTAGTACCGTACGGAGTACTGCAGTAGATAGACTTTTCTACCTAGTGTCAGAACAACTCTTTTTCAATCTTAGAAATTCAAACTGGTAGATTCCTAAGTAATTTGGTCTTTTGGCTCTGAGTGATGCAAACTTGTATATACTACCGTCTTCAAGTCAGCTACTTAAAAGCTTGTGGCTAGCATATTCTCTTTGTCTCTTTGGATGTTTGGTCTCACCAGTTTCCTATTTGTCTGCTTTCTGCACTGCAGTACCGTACGGAGTACTGCGGTAGGTGGACTTTTCTATCTTATATATGTTAGAATGACTCTTTCCCTGGCTTAGGAATTCAGATTGGTAGATTCTTAAATAACTTGGTCTTTTATCTTTGAGTGATATAGATTTGTATGAACCACTGTCTTCAAGTAGACTCCTTAAAAGCTTACGGTTGATGCATTCTCTTTGTCATTTTTTATGTTTGGTCTCGTCAATTTCCTCTTCTCCGCTTCAGAAACTAGTTGCTAATTATTTGCTCTAACAAGCCAGTTTCCAAGCACTTCAGCAATGTAGTTGTTGGCTTCGAGACTCAAACCGTGAGAAATCTAACTTCTATTACAACTTAATAATTCTATATAGAACATTATAAGTTTTTGAGCTAAACTTACATCTAGAAACTTGTTAATTTTATAAATTTTAACTAACAACTTGACTGGTTTGATGCATCAAAACATCATATTTAAATTATTTAAATTTGCGAACCAAACTTTTATAATCTAGTTTGAAATATATATTTTGTCAACTTAGTTTATGAGATTTTGAAACTATATTTATTAGTTTCACCAATATTTTGATTTTTAAACCAACCAAATAGACTGTACTCACCCCTAAAATCAATGAAGACGGAATACCTTCTCAGCTACTATTTTTATTCGTTTAGAAACTAGAAGTGAATTCAAACCTTTAACACATAAATTTAGTCTTTCGCTTGTACGTATTAATGGGGGATCCACAATGTGAACTTTGGAGTCATATTCTTTTGCGATTATGATTTAATGATGCCAAGTTTTGGAATATTTTTGTTTAAGTTTCTTTAGAATTTTTAAAGTAGAGATAACTTTTATTTATTAAAAACTTATCTGTATTTAATAAAATAAAATAAATTAATGCACTTTATTTATACTCAACTAATAATTAATTCAGTATTATGTCAGACATTATTTTGCGAAACGTTTATAGAATTTTTATACATATAAATGATGTTCAACAACACATTATTTATTACTTCCTCCGTCCCATTTTAATAGGCCCCTTTCTTTTCGGCACGGAAATTAAGAGTTGTGAGTGTAGAATGAGTTAGTGGAATGAATATTTTATTGTTGTGTGTGAAAAAGTTGTCATTTTTGGAAATGAGCCAATTTAATTGGGACGCCAAATTCGGTAAGTGGGCCTATTCTAGCGGGACGGAGGGAGTATAAGGGAAGGTCTTGGGTTAGGCAGGTCTAAACCATTTAGGCGGGTTTTATCCATTAACCCAAGCCCAAACCCATATAATATACCCTATTTGGGGATTAATAAACCCATTTGGGATGGGTCAACTCATTTGGGTAGGATAAAACCCGCCTAAACTGTTTAGACCTGCCTAACGCAAGTTTTTGCCTTATTATAATATCAATATTAAATGATATTTTATAAATGTCTCACCATCTAAAAAAATTACCCTTCGCACATGTTTTTATCATATACATATAGGGGATAGATTAAAATACTAGCAAGTGATAATATGAACCTAAAAAAATAAAACAAACGATAATATGTTATATATGAGTCATTTTTTACTAAACTTAATGATACGACCTGGTTGGACCAAAATGATCGATTTCTCTACTAACTTAACAAATAGACATATTACTTCGGTTTGACCGGTTTGACTCGAACTGTGTTCACCCCCAATGTCATAGGTAAAAAGAGTTTTGGAAAAAATAGAGAATATATCACCGTACGAGAATAAAAGAGCTTATTTTATTGCATTTTATTAGAGAATTATATACAGTACATTTATTTATTTATTTTGATGTGAATGTATTTATTTAAATACACACCTAAATGTCTTCAGTGAATCTCAAACTTATGATTTATTGGTGATAAGTAAGATGTTTTCACAGGTGTACCCTAATAGAGTTCCAACACATTTATTGGGAGTTAATTTTCGCTGAATTACATGTTTCCGCTGATAGTGTAGAAAATATATTTTCCTATCTTTCTGTATAGTTGAAGATATGTTTTCATACTTTACTATTCTCCTAAGAAATAAAATTCCCTAATCTTCTAACATACGAAAATAAATCTTGATGCAATGACAGAAGTCAATTTAACGACAATGTGATAATTACTCAAAGTCATGTTTGTTCTGAGGCAGACTTTCCACAGGAAAAAAAAACTCTTAAAAGAATTAATATTATAATTTTATAAATATTAAATTAGAGGTTCTTTAATTGGATAAAGCAACAAGTAATGTGCACGGCGGGTCACCTGCAAAACAATAAATTAGTGTGTGGTTTAGTAATTAAATAAATATATATTTTTGATAGATCCAATTTTCTTACTTTGATTACAATTTTCAATGAGCCATAATTAGTTCTGAAGTATTTAACTTTCTTCTAGACAAAGTTTTCAGTGCGATTAATGATGGTATCCTATTAATTGTCCTAAACTGCTCAAAATGTTAATGCGGTTTCATTTATACTTTTAGGAGATAATAGAGGCAAGCTGAATTTAAATATTTAATAGTATTATCAAGATAAGTTTTATTATTGAGTATTTTAATGTCATGAGTCTAAATCAAAATTTAGAAATTATGTTTGTTAGGTCCAAATTCCATTGGACTAAATTTGTCCAGGCCCACGACAGTTAATTAAGGTTCATATACGAAAAGCTTAACACATCGTGCCTCTGGCTCAAAGATCAAACAACTTGCGAAGGACCACCCGTAGGACCACAAACCTCGGCCAAGGTCCTGAGACACGAACTACAAGCAAGGTCAAATTCCCAGGAAGCACGACTTGGAGCTAAAGATCCATAATCCACGACCTACCCCTCGTCTAGAAGGAACATGATCAATTTCTCCTAGCAAGGAGCCGCGGAACCAGCATAAACAACCTACCCGGAAGATCAGGAAGATGAGTACCAAGCCAGGCGCAAAACTCGAAAAATCGTTGGAAGCCCTAATCCAACTACTTCGCAAAAATCGGGACTTCCTCTGAGTTCCTGGAGCCACCTGCAGGGGAGATATCTGATCAAATGAAGATTCCGCCCCGAACAATCCGGAAGACCGTTGAAGAACCCTAGTTGAATGACCTCCGAAAAGGACGCAGCCACTATCGTCCGCAACAACTACCGAAAAAGACGGAACCACCTCCTAAAATCCCTAAGGGTATAACTTGTAACATCTCTTCTTGAGCTATAAAAGAGAAGTTGCTAGGTCATTTTGACCAGGATTTTTCCATATTACGACTTATATTTTGTATTCCATCAGTGATCAAATTCATTTTCAATAAAATTGTCTCTTTTCTTATTGTTCTTCAATCGTTTCATCATTGTTATCGTATAAGTTCCAAGGGTCCCTAGCTCATCACAAATCAAACATCAACAATATTCAAATACTCATTATTTAATTTAAAAATAAATTAATTTATTACAAAAAAAAATCATATTTATTCAAATTCATTATTTTCTTATTACTATTAAAGATAATAATGACTTATTGTACTTATTCGTTATTACGATTTAAAGTATTAAAGGTATAAATTTTTGGAAGTTAAAAGTTTTATATGTTTAACTAATTTAACAAATAACCTTCACACAAATTAAATATTATGAAACTCAAATTTAATTAATCTAATATAAAAAATCTTATCAAACAAGTTCTATCAAATCCAAAGTTAAATAACTCATTTGCACTCCTATTTTATTAACAACAACCATTTATGCTGGAGCCACAAGTTAACTCCGAATCACTAAATTATTATCTCGAATAATGGTGTAATCGAATTAGATGGATTGATTTTTCAATCACCACTTAAAATAATTATTACATTGATTCGAGAGCAGCACACATCTACATAAAGAATCATCGATGCACAAGGAATTCATGATTATAATAATTTTGGTCTAAAATGACCCAATTAAATTAGTTTTACATGAAGTAATAATACTATTATACGAGGACGATTGGAAAAGTAAATATAAATTATATATGTTTCAAATTTAATATAAATTATAATTTTTTTATTTATTAAATATCAAATTATTCTAAACTATACAAATATATGACTGGCTTTTTTTGGAGAATTAAAAACTAATCATATTCACTGGAAATTTGATGCAATTATATAAAATATTACATGTATATGTAAATGAGGTCATTTGGAATTTTAGTATTAACATATACTAATGTTCTTTTTTTTTTTTCACGAATGATTTTAACACGATTTTTTTTCTTTTTTTTTTCTCCTCTAATGATATTATTTAGAAATACACGTGTCATTTTATTCAATGATAGTAAATTTTGACAAATTTAGTTAGTTATCTTACAATGTCACCCCAAAAATATATGATCCTATATTTGCATATAAAGAGTAATTCTAAATGCAAATACATTATACTAAACACAGTCCCCTTAAACAATAAAAAATTAAATTATAACATACTATTACAAACTCTATAAAACCAATTCAAAATTTCAATTAAAACAATAAAATCAAGTTTAAAAGTGTAGTTTCATATCTCCATATACACAAAATAAAAATCAAAACCTAAAATAAAATATAAAAAACTAAAATTCTAATCTACGAAAATTAACACTCCAACGGGGTATTTCTATAAATGCAAAGAAAGAGGATTTTTAAGTAGTTGATACAGCATGGATGATGTGTAAAATTACCTCAACGATTTAAATATTAAATCGTATTGCAGCGAAAATAAGATCAAGACATACCTCCAGCCATTGCTTTGATTTCTACGAACGGACTTGAAGAACTTTAATTGTCAGCGGGTCTTGTGTAGTTTTCCCTTCTTTGTACCAATAGTGTATCAGACTGAATGAAAGGAAACTGCAGTGGACCGTATGCTGAAAAATTGAATTATTTGTAAGTATGATTTAATAACTTCTCCCATCAAAGAACTCACGTATCAGTTTCAAAATAGTGGTTCCCTAAAAATAGAGATATGTATAACCACTTAATTATTTAAAATATTTGACTGTGGTCAAATATAAATAATTAGGAGATTAATTAATACATTAGAAATTAATCTAACATTCTCCCATTTGGTTAACATATCACTATAATATCAAACAATGAGAAACAAAACATATGAATCATGGCGACATGTCCTCTAAAAATGAGTATTATCTTCCGTATTACAATGTGCTTCATTTCTTGCGCAAAACCAAAATGAGAAAATATCAACTGAATAAGAGTTTCATAAATAATGTAGCAAAAGTACATCAAACTGAAATTACATTATGGAACCTAGTCTCATTTATACTACATGATCCTTAAACTTCTTTGGTGGCATGCCTTTAGTTAAAGGATCAGCAATCATCAATTCAGTGCTAATGTGTTCAATGACAACTTTCTTTTCTTTAACACGTTCTTTTATGGCTAAGTACTTGATGTCGATGTGCTTACTTCGACTTCCACTTTTATTATTCTTAGCTAGAAACACCAGAGCTGAATCTTCACAGTACAATCTCAATGGCTTAGAAATTGAATCCACAATTCTAAGTCTTGATATGAAACTCTTCAACCATACACCATGACTAGTAGCTTCAAAACACGAAACAAATTCCGTCTCCATAGTGGAAGTAGCAGTCAAAGTCTGCTTCACACTTCTCCAAGAGACAACACCACCGGCAAGCATGAAAATATAACCAGAGGTTGATTTTCGTGAATCTATGCAGCCAGCAAAGTCTGAATCGGAGTAGCCAACTACTTCCAAATTATCCGATCTTTTATACATGAGAATGTAATCCTTAGTTCCTTGAAGGTATCTTAATACCTTCTTTGTAGCTCTCCAGTGGTCAAGACCTGGATTACTCTGATATCTTCCCAACATTCCAGCAACAAATGCAATATCGGGTCTAGTACAGACTTGAGAATACACGATGCTCTCGAAAACTGAAGCATACGGAATGTTCTTCATTAGTTCCTGCTCAAAATCATTTTCAGGACACTGATCCAAACTGAATGTATCACCCTTCACAATCGGTGCTACACTTGGTGAACAATTCTGCATACAAAATCTCTCAACAACTTTGTTGATATAGGTCTCTTGAGACAAACCCAAAATGCCTCGAGATCTATCCCTATGGATCTTAATGTAAATGGCATAAGATGCCTCACCCATATCCTTCATATCAAAATTCTTCGAAAGAAATTGTTTCACCTCATATAGTAACCCCATATCATTAGTAGCATGTAGTATATCATCCACATACAGAACTAAAAAAGAAATATGACTCCCACTAACCTTCTAGTATATACATTCATCCATTATATTTTCTTTGAAACCAAAAGAAGAGATCACCTCATGAAAATTAATTATACCACTGACGGGAGGTTTGTTTCAGTCCATATATAGACTTATTAAGCTTGCAAACTAATTGATAACCTTTACCAGAGGTAAATCCTTCTCGTTGTTTCATATAAACAACCTCCTCTAGATCACCATTCAGGAAAGTTGTTTTCACATCTATTTGATGTAAATGAAAAAAAAAATGTGCTACCAATGCCATGATTATGCAAAGTGAATCATTCTTTGATACAGGAGAAAAAGTCTCTGTATAATCGATTACTTCTCGTTGAGTGAACCTCTTGGCAACAAGTCTTGCTTGATATCTCTCGATGTTTCCATTTGAGTCTTTATTTGTTTTAAAGATCCATTTACAACCAATGATTTTGACACCATCAGACAACTCGATGAGATCTCATACTTTATTTGATGCCATGGAATCCATCTCCTCTTGCATAGCATTATACCATAAGTTAGATTCCTTAGAAATCATGGCCTGTGAAAACGTCTCAAGATCATTCTCAGCTCCAACATTGTAGTCACCTTCTTGAAAATACAGAACATAGTCACTTGGAATTGCTGACATTTTAGTCCTAGTAGATCTCCTTAAAACTTGATCACCATTTTCATGATTTTGTTGTTCATTCGGTTGATCAATAGGTTCATGATCAATATTCTTCTATTGAACAACAAAATTAGGTGCTTTTTCCTGATCTACTTGATTATGTTCAGCATCTTCTGGAATATCTAAATGTTGTTGCTCTACTTGAAATTCATTCCTAGGTGCATTATTGGCAACAACAACCACTCGATTACTTAAACCGAGATATAAAGAGTCTGAATTATCTCTATTCAGACCAATATCTGAGCATTGATCGCTTTCACGGATTGAGTCATTTTCAAGAAATTTTGCATTTCTTGATTCCACAAATCTAGTGCTATGAGATGGACAATAAAATTTGTATCCCTTAGACCTTTTGGCATATCCAACGAAATACCCACTTATGGTCCTTGGGTCCAACTTCTTTTCCTGAGGATTATAAACTCTCACTTCAGACGGACATCCCCAAATGCGTATATGAAGTAAACTCGGTTTCCAACCCTTATACAGTTCAAATGGAGTCTTTGAAACTGGTTTTGTTGGAACCCTGTTCAGTATATACACTGTCGTTTTAAGAGCCTCAGTACACAAAAACTTAGGAAGTTTGGAGCTAACTAGCATACATCTCACCATATCCAATAATGTCTGGTTTCTTCGTTCAACTATGCCATTCTGGTCTGGAGAACCAGGCATATTATATTGGGCAACAATCCCATTTTCCTGAAGAAACTTAGCAAACAGACCTAGTGTTTGTCCACTTTCAGTGAATCTACCGTAGTACTCTCCACCTTTATCTGATCTCACAATCTTAATTTGCTTTCCGCATTGTTTCTCTACCTCAGCTTTGAAAATTTTAAAAGCATCAAGTGCTTCATACTTATTGTTGAGAATGTAGAGATACATGTAGCGTGAGTAATCATCAATAAAAGTGATAAAGTATTTATCACTGTGTGTATCCATATTAAAACTACATATGTCTGTGTGAATTATTTCTAATATTTCAGAACTCCTCTTGGCACATTTCTTTGACTTGTTAGTCTACTTACCCTTAATGCAGTCTACACAAGTCTCAAAATTGGAGAAATCAAGAGTACTAAGTAATCCATCATTTATTAATCTCTTAATTCTTTCAATAGAGATATGGCCTAATCTCTGATGCCACAATTTTGAGGAATTTTCATTCATAACACATATTTTTGTACCAAAACTTGTTTGAACATGCATAGCAGTGTAATTGTTATCATTTTGTAAATCCAAACAAAAAAGACCATCAGACAAGGTACCATAGCCAATAACATCAGATCCATGTGATAAACTTAAACAAGAGTCTGAAAAGTTAAAGGAAGGAATATCTCAAAGATACCAGTCTAGAAATTGAAATTAAATTCCTAGCAAAATTAGGAATATAAAGTCTTTTCCAAAACCAAAATGACACCACTACTTAAAACCAACTTGCAGGTCCCCACTGCTTCCACGTATGAGTGCATCTTGTTTCCTGAATGGATGATTTGCTCACTTCCCACTGGTTTCCGCAGGTTTTGCAATCCCTGCAAAGAGTTGGCAACATGAATTGAAGAACCAGAATTAATCCACCATGTGTTATGATTAACATCAATCATATTAGATTCATAACAGACAAAGGAAAATTGAGTACCTTTCTTTTCAAGCCACTTCATGAACTTAAGAAAGTTTTTCTTTTGATGTCCTTTCTTATGGCAAAAGAAACACTTGTGGGGAGGAATTTTATCCTTTCTCTTATCTTTGGCCTGAAAATGTCTTTTCTTTCTTGATGCAGTAGCCAGATTCACTTTCTCACCCTCCTCCATAGCCTACCGCCCCTCCTCCTGAACACACATGGTCATCAATTTATTAATTGACCATTTATCCTTATGTGTGTTGTAGGAGATCTTAAAAGGAGCATACTGATGAGGCAGAATATTCAGTATAAATTGAACCAAGAAAGAATCTGACATCTCAACTTCCAACACTTTCAGCTGAGCAGCTATATCCCGCATGCGCATGATATGCTCACACACACCCCTAATTCCATAGTTCTTTAAGAAAGAAAACTGCATGATCAGGGTGCTATCAGTTACCTTCAACAACTTTTGGACATTATCATGTTGCTCGATGGAACCCCTAATCCCAACTGATATCCGTGTCTTTATGAACATTACGCAGAGCCGATTAGATCGCTCTAATTTTTCATAAAGATCAACTTCATTAGGGGTGCTGTTTTCAGTAATAGCAGCCGGTTCATCTTTCCTGATAGCATAATCAATATCCAGCCAACCCAAATGAAGAAGAATTCTCTCATTCCAAATCTTATAATTGTCCCCATTGAGCTCGGGAACATCAAATTTTATATCAGAGAAATTAACTGGTACTGCAAAAAAATATTCATATCATTAAATTTGAAGCATATTATACCACATAACATGTTACACCAAATGTAAAATATGTCAATCATAAATCCAGAGACTTAAAACTTGCCTGTGGGCTAAGCTTTAATTCAATAGGATTTATAAAAAAAACAAGTTTATGACAAAACTATTAAATCAAATATCCTTTTCTAATCCCTGTGTGTAAATTAGAAAAACGATTTAATATGGTGTCCTGATTAACAAATAAAAATGTAATAAAAGAACTTTAATTGTCAGCGGGTCTTCTGTAGTTTTTCCTTCTCTGTATCAATGGTGTATCAGACTGAATGAAAGGAAACTGTAGTGGACCGTATGCTGCAAAATTGAATTATTTATAAGTGTGATTTAATAACTTCTCCCATCAAATAAGTCACGTATCAGTTTCAAAATAGTGGTTCCCTAAAAATAGGGATATGCATAACCACTTAATTATTTAAAATATTTGATTGTTGTCAAATATAAATAATTAGAAGATTAATTAATATATTAGAAATTAATCTAACACGATGTGCTAGACAATAAAATATGTTAGGAACTAAGTTTTAGTTACCTCCTTATTTTGATGTTTTGATATGTCAAAACTTAATTTAGCACTAAGTTTCTAGAGTTCTAAAATGTAATTTATGTATAGTATAATTCGTGTTGTAATAGAACTTAGGTGCTGAAGACCGAGCAAAGGATTTGCTCGAGATTTGAAGTAGTGTTCGTGCGTGAAATTTAGTTTCACTAAGTATGGCCAAAGCCTATACTAAGTTTGGGAACTCAGTACCATACTGATTTATGAGAAGTCAGTATGAGGGTTGCCCATACTAACTATGGAATGTCAGTATGGAGGCTTTACTTCGTAAGCACGTGGAACACAAGGAGAACCTGGCTTACTCAGACTTAAAGGCATATGATTTCTAAGTAAAAGTCGGTACGAAGATGTCCATACTTGGATTCCTCGGACTGAAGCTGAGTCTGACAAGATCAGGTAGAAAGTACATGAAGTACAATCTTTTTCAGAGCAGAGCAGACAAAGCATGGATTATGATTGGATCATTCAATCTTGTCTCTAACGACTGGAATTTCGTGTCTAATGGGTAGAATTCAAATGTCAGAGGAATCTCCTATAAATAGTCCAACAGTTCAAATGAAGAACTACCAAGAATCTCTCTGAAAGCTAAGCCGACACTCTGTCAGTCTTTCTACTCAAAAAGCTCTATGTTTATTCTGTGATTCTGTTCACGAGACTTGAGTTTCCAACTCAAGTTAAACATCCATGCTACGTGATTCAAAGCACGAGGCTAAGCTTAAAGCTTATGATATTATCTTTGTGAATATTACTTTACAAGTAATATTCATAGCAATCATTATCCTACTATGGGATTCTGATTCTCACGGGCATCTGCCGTCTAAACTGAGTTCTGGGAAGAACAACAAACACCCAACCACCAGAAAGAAGGCTGCGAGGTGCGTCCTCACTTCAACCTGAAGACTGAGTCTACGAGCAGTTCCTAGGCGAGTGACAATAGCAGACCGAAGGACGGAGTGGCAACGGACTATCTATAGATCGTAAGGAGGCTTGTACAAAATTTAGTGAATTTTTCGATTAAATTCAGAAGAGTGTACGTATGATTTTTAGATCCGAACCACTATAATATCCTGAATCTTTTACTTGCTTTCATTTAAGTTTCAGCATACTTAGTTTCTTCCAAACTTACTTTAAAACCTTCAATACTTGTCTAAGTATTGAAATTTATATTTATGAAACTTACTTAAGAATTTCTTGAGTATAAAACTTATTTTTGTAAACCCAAAACTAAATTTCAATTAATTTTGAAAAGCAAGTACATTACATATTTACTTCGGTGCAATATATTTTATTCTAATTTGGAACCAATAAAATATATGACTTATACGACCTTTTTCCCGATATTGTCTAAGAAATTGAGAGAGAGAGCACTTTTAAGTAGGGGGTTGTGGCTCTGGATTTATATAACAACAAAATATTATGTGACGGTGATGGGCAAAGGGGCACGGCTTTGTTTGACTGAAAAAACAATGTTCATGGCCTCAGTCTAATATACGGCCATCCAATCAATCAAATCCAAATTCGAGAGAGGCTACACTCCAAAACTCTCAACCATGGAATTTAAAACATATTATCTCATTTGAATTGTCACACTTATTAAGTTGGATGTCCTAATCAAATTATCGTATTTTTATAAATAATAATTTTTTCACATTCAATAATAAAATATTAATCCCACTAACTCATTCTATATTCACAAATCTTAATTCTCGTGCCAAAAAAATATATAACTATTATAACTCTTAAAATAATTATATCTTATAAAATTTTAACCCTGCCAAACATTAAAAACAGCACACATATAAGCTTATTCTTTCACAAGGGTGTTATTTAGTCAAAAAACCTTTTCATTCCAATGAGTAGAGATTGACTACTTTTGAGAGTGTCGATTTTTATTTCACACTGATAAAAATATGGGATTATACTTTTAAATTCTATTTTTATTATTTTGGTTGAATTTTTAAATAGGGACAAAATTTTATATTAATATATTATAATTTTTATTTTCAAAGGGATTACGTTTAGCAACAATATAATATAGTTATATTTAAAAGCTTAGTTGAAAAGGTTTATCAATAATATAATATAGTTATATTTAAAAGCTTAGTTGAAAAGGTTGATAGTTTATTTTAAGTTTAACAAGTATACAATTTGAAGTATATTTGAATATTTGATTAAAAAACTTGATTGTGATATCAAAAGACTCGACCCTACTCATTCTAGCAATGATTAAACTAGAGACATTTTATGTTTATTCTACATTACTAGAATATATTATGAAATCAAAGGGACAGGGTATTCCACTTTTGCTATTTTTTATTTTTATTTTTTAGTATCATCAGTCCAAGATCTCAAATTAATATAAGAGTGAAATTTAATAATACCCAATTTCTCTATTTTATATTACAAAAATATCCATTTTGTTAAATTCATTCAAAAAATACCCAATTGAATGCATTTTACTTAAATACCCTTTTATTTCAATTATAATTCATGTAGTTGTTCTAATTTTTATTTCTAATTCTAAGTTGTAATTCTCTAATTTTGTTTTCTAATAATTTTTAATCTAATATCTTCTAATTGTTGATGTAGTTCTTTAATTGTAGATTCTAAATTTTCTATGTCAGTACTAAGTTTTCTTTATCAACAAGTGTAAAAATTTTCTTATTAGACAGCTATAAGTAGTATGAGCTTCAAGATATTCTTTTCTAAGCTTTTGTTGCATTAATTCATCGGTATAAGGAAGATATATGCTCCTTTCATCATCTATTTTTATTGATATAAAAGTGGAACTAGGCATAATTTAATCAGTGTCGAATAGCATTATATTTTATCATTTATTTCTGTAACAACTGTTTTTAATTCTTGTATTTGTTTATTCAGTTGTGTTATTTGATTTTCTGAATGTAGTGTTTGTCTTTTTAGTGGTTCATGCCATTTATTTTGGTTTATATTGCTTGTACTAGCTCTTGGTTGTTCTATTTTTAAGATTGGTGTATTATTTTGAATTCTTTGAGATGAGCTTCGTTGAATGAATTTTTGTAGGCTATCATTTTTTCTTATTATAGTACTTGTAGTACTTAATAATTCATCTGTATATATTCTATCTCTATGTTGGAAAATTATACTTAAATTACTGTTGGTTAATGCATATGATACTTTGTAACTTACAGTAAATGGTATGTCTAAGGATTTCATTAAATCTTTTTTAACAAAATTACATCGGACTCCAATTGCATCACTAAAGGTTTGTGTTTGGAAAGGAATTCCATATTGTAATGCAACATTGAATTTAATGATATCAAAACCTAGATTGACATCTATTTCTCCTATAATTTTATTTTTTTCATTCAAAATTCTATTGTCAACAATTTGTAATAGTACGGGTGTGTCTATTGCTGTGAAATAAGTAGATTTTACTATTATTTGTATTATTCCAATATGTATGTATCCTAATTTCTTCTGATCCTTTTTAGGTATTTTTTCTTTTATTTTCTCTTTATTCATTATGTATGCTTAAAATTCAAAATTTGCTTGATTCATGTATACTAATGATTCTCCACTCATTAATCCATAGTATACTATATTTTCTCGATTTAGTATGTTTGATATTCTTTTATTAAAAGTTGGAATTTCTATACTTTCTTTGGAGTTAAGTGTTAATTCTCCCTTTTTCGTACTTTATTTATTATTTTCTTATCGAATATTATATCAGACAAGTATTCTCCAATTGATTCTGCTCTTATTATTTCTTTTATATCTTCTTTATCGTCTTGATCTTGCCTCGAGCTTTCTCCTTTTTCAAAAATATTCATAGTAATTGTTTAATATTTTCTTTATATAAATTTATTCGTGGGATTTTAAATTTTTCACCTTGTATTTTTAGTATTAATTCTTTACTTTTTATTTTATAATTAAAGTTTTCTAAAAAATCTATTCCTAATATTATTTCTTTTTGTTCTTGTTTAGTTCTTCCATCGATTGGTATTTCTATTTTTACTGAAAGTGTTTTACTAAAAATAATATTAACAGATGTATATTTAGTGTTTCGTACTGGAGTTCCTTCGAGAGTAATATATGTTACTTCTGGATACAAATCATAAATTTCTGTTGCTAGATCTTCACTTATAAAACTTGTACAAGATCCTGTGTCTATTAATGCAACAACTAATTTTTTTGTTTATACTTGTTAGTATATGATATTGATTATAATTATTATGATCTAATTTAACTTCTATGTTCTTCATATCATTTATTACTCTGTCGGGCCTGCTATATGCTGTCACAGCGATATAGGTTGCCACTTTGACATTTCATGCTTGATATGTTGAACTTTGTAAAATAATTGTGTGATTCCATACCTGAAATGTTTCTTCTTCAAGATCTCAAGATC
Source organism: Plectranthus barbatus (assembly GCA_026898455.1). NCBI lineage: Eukaryota > Viridiplantae > Streptophyta > Magnoliopsida > Lamiales > Lamiaceae > Plectranthus > Plectranthus barbatus. Next base: position 470,003 of record JAPKLW010000176.1, read on the forward strand.
AATTCGGCAGGATAGCTTCTTCGCTGTAGCCTTCTTCAGATCCGCCAGAGATCATATGTAGAGAAAGAAACTTATCATATATGAAGGATATGTTACAATAGGAAGTGTCCCCTCTCCTAATGAGAGAGCCACCTTATTTATAGGCGACGAAAGGTCTACCTTTTACATTATTAGGGTACCACTACACATGGAGGGGTACCACTACACACAGTAGAATCTAATAATTTACATAGTAGTTACAAAAGGAAAGAAACAAAAGTACAGAAATAGTGATGTCTTTTCACATCTTTTTCTCTTCTATTGTCTCAAATTCTGCATCTCCGTCGGTGCTTGGTGTACATATGCTACAGGCATGATCTCCAGGAAATTCTTCTATCAGTCTGATACAAATTTCTTGCTTTATTTCTGGAGTGTATTCGAAATCAATTCCTTGTAAATCTCTTAGGAATTTTTCTATATATTTCTGGCTTTGAATATCTACTTCTTTTTCCCTTGCTTGCATGCTCCATATAATTACTGATTTTGAAATATAATTTGTTCGTGCTCGAATCTTGATTCCTCGTAGTAGTATCAGGACATAATTATTTAAAAATTGTTGTATGATATCTTCATGCTTTGTATCTCCAATAGTTGGGTAGTTTTGATTGCTTACTCCTATCTGGCATAATTGTATGGCTGGTTGTCTAACTTGTCCTGCTTGCTCTCCTTCATTGAAGAATAGTGGGTATGTTGCAAACATCTTCAGAAATCATTCTCTTTGTTTTATCACTCCTGAATGATATTGTTGAATAGCTTTCTTCATGTAGTTTGGGAAGTATCGAAATATATCCATGCTTCTGAAGTAGATTGTACTTATGAGTCCGCTTTGGAACATCATATATGTCTTAATAGGATCTGCTTCTGGTAAAACAATTGCCTTGGGCCCTTGAAATATTCCTTCAATAGGGTATATGCTTGAGAGTTTGTCTGCTATTGTGTAATTAACCAAGAAATTATATTCTTGATCAAAAATTGCTTTGGTTAGTTTTGTTAATTCTTCACGTTCTTGTTCAGTAGGGATAGAATTTATTATTAGTGGTTTGTTATTAGGGATTCGCCCTAAACTTGCCATTCTTGTTTGAAGTGGTTGTCCTGGCATTGCTGCTTTTGCTGCATAAGTACTTCGGTACTCTGTTAGTGCATTTTTTGCTTCCTGTAGGCTAGGATATTTCTTGTAGATGATGTCGCTTTGGTTGTTGATGAAGATCGCTGCTTTGCTCCAGTCATCATATATTCCTGTATTTAAGCCATTAAAAATAACATAGTATGCTTTAGCTCTTTCTTCTTCATCAAATTTTTCTTTAGATCGCGATCCGCCAGTTGCCTGTTCTTCTGTCTTTGATTTATCCTTGATTGTTGTTGCTGGAAAATCTTCGGTTGATTTGTCACTGGATGAGTTAAGCATTAATTCTATTGCCTGTGCTTCTTTATCTGCTTGGCTTGCTTCTTTTTGTAATTGTTGTGCTTGCAGACGAAGTTGTTTTGCTTTTTCTAATAATCTTTCTCTTTCTGTTTTCAGGATGGATCGTACTCCTTCCATTCTCTTGTTAATGTATCTGCTAGATTGTTTTCTTTGCCTGAAATGTATAAAGATAAGAAATCGTATTGTTGAGCTTCAAGGCTCCATCTAAGTAGTCGTCCTTTATTATATGATTCTTTTATTTTGTAAAGTCTTTTGTATAAGAACTGTTCGTTTGATATATAAATTTTATTGGTTGTAAGTCCAATTTGAATTTTCGTAATGCTTTTATGAATGCAAGTGTTTCTTTTTCATGAACTGTATAATTTTTCTCAGCTGATTTAAATGTTCCCGATGCCCATTTTGCTAATAATATATTCTTATATTGTTTTAAAAATATTTTTACTTCAGATGGTTTATTATTTGTGATAAATATTTTGAAATCATTATAAACACCTGGGATTGCTTGAAGGACTGCTCCCCAAGTATCTTGACTTGCGTCAGTATTTAGAATGAGTAAATCGTTTGGTTTTGGTAGATATAATTTTGGAAGGTTTTTACATAATTCTTTTAAAGATTTTACAGCTTGTGTTGCACTAATTGTCCATTTTCATGGAATCTTTTCTGATATCATTTCTTGTAATAATGCTCGTTCTTTTGAAAGTTGTTTTATAAAACCTTTTTCACCAATGTAGTTTAAACATCCAAGAAATCGTTGTATTTGATTTCTATTTTCTAATTTATCTGGAAATTTATTAATTTTTTCTAATAAATGTTTTTGTGGTTCTATGTATCCCCCTTTTAAAATCTTCATTCCTACGAATTCTACTTCTTCTAATGCTATTTTTGTTTTTTCTTTACTTAGAATTACTCCTTTTTCTTGTAGTTGTAGTAGAAGCTTTGCAACTTGGTTTAAATGATGTTTTCTTGTTCCTAAAGTAAAAATTATAATATCGTCTATATATGCCAGACTTATAGATTCAAATCCCTTAAGATTATTATCCATAAATCGTTGATAGATACTAGGTGCTTGTTTTAATCCAAATGGCATAACTGTAAATTGATATTGATTTTGTGGTGGACAACTGAATGCTGTTAATGGTTTAGTATCCTTATGTAATCGTAACTGCCAATATCCTGATTTTGCGTCAAGAGTTGTGAACCATTCTGCTTTTTTAATTTTATTAAAAATATAATCTTGCCTAGGTAATTTGTATGCATCTCCTCTAGTGGCTTTATTCATTTCTTTATAGTTTATAACCATTCTTCTTTTTCCACGTTTAATTTCATTATGATTTTCAACATAAAAAACTGGTGCACAATGTGGACTTATGCTTGGTTCTATAATTCCTTTTTCTAATAATTTTTCTGTTTCTTCTTTAAATTCTGCGACATCTCTTTCTGTATATGGAATTCTATTTGGTACATTTACTTCTTTATTAGGATCTATTAATTCTATCCTAACTTCCATTGTATTTGTATTCTTAATAGGGTCTAAAGGATCTTGACTTTTTATTTCATCGAGGATTCTCAAGACTTTTATTTCAATTTCTTCATGAATGTACAAAATTAATTGATTTTTAAGTTCATGGATAATTTTTCCTTGTAAAAAGGAAAGTGTAGTATATATCTTTGTTGTAACTAGATGTCTACGTTGATTTTCCATTGCTGGACAGCGTAATTTTACTCTATCAATTTCTTGAATAAAAGGGTAATATTTTTTAAGAAAATTGTTTCCTAGTATTAATGGTACTCCTGTATCTTGTTTGTATAAGGTGTCTAGAGGGAATTTTCTTCCTTTAATAAGTATTACAAAATCTTTTGCTCTATCATTTATTTGGATAATTTTATTATTAGCAATTCTTACTTGTATTGGTTTTTCTAGTGTCGACCAATATCTTGCTGGTAACATTCTTTCTTTTGCTAGGCATATAGTTGCTCCAGTATCTATATAAACAAAAGTATATTTATTAAATAGTTTTACTTTTATAAATGTACTATTCTTGCTCATCACTACTTTCTGTATAGCTAGAAGTTTCAGATTCAGATTCTATGCTATATGTATCGAAATTCATTTCTTCGCCTTCTTCGTATATGTCTTCTATAGGTTCGAGCCCTAAAGAGTATATTAGTTTTATTTTATTCTCTTTATATAAGTTTTTCTTTGGACATTCATTAGCATAATGACCAAATTCTTGACATTTCCAGCATCTACATGTCTTTTTTTCTTTCGAATTTTTCTTATTTCTTGTGTTTTTATTATCGTATTTATCGTATTTTCTATACCTCCTCTGATATTTTTGTTTCCATGGTTTTTTAAATGTTCTATATTTTTTATATCGAGGGTAATATTATTTTTTATATATTCTCTTTCTTTCTGGTTGACATCCATATTGATGTGGAATTGTTTCAAGTTGTTTACAACATCGTATATTTATTTTTTCTAAATATTTTTCTTCAGTTTTTCTCATACACAAATCATCTCTATATTCTAATGCATATTTTTCTATTAATCCTAATGTTTCTGTTGTTTTAGTTTTTGCTGGGTTTGTTAATTGTATATTTATATATTGTAACATTGCTGGTGGTAGTTTACTTTTTTTTATATCTAATAGACCAGTTCTATATGGTGTTCTATAATAATATTTTTTTATTTGGCAAAAGAAATTTTCTATAAAACATGGGTCACAGAGAGCCATATTACTTAGTATTTTTATAATATGTGATTTTTCAAATTATCGTGTCGTTTCTGATTCGTCCCCAAAAAATTCTGCAAATATTTCTTTGGATAATTGTTTTAGAAGGTCAAATTTAGCTTCCTTTGATGTATCTGTTTTAGCATAGTTGTTATAATTATATGGCGTTGTATGTAACCAGTCTGATAATTGTCCTGTAGCTTTATACATTATATATGTTAAAAAATCTTCTAATGATAAATTGCTAATTGTATCATCATCAGTTTGGACTATCATTTGGAATTGATTTATCCATAACATAATTAAACTTGATGCATTTGATGCACAATCTATGTTTAATACTCCACTACTTATATTTCTTTCTTTCTGAATATATGATGGTGGAATATTCTTTTTGTATTTTTCTTTTGTATATGTATAATCATTTTTATACATATAATCAATAAAGCTTTTTTCATATTTATTTGGTCGTGTTTCATTACTTGTAGAAGCATTTTCTTGTCGCTTAATATAATCTTCTTTTTTACGTTTTTCTTCTTCATCTTCTTCCATATTTAATGTTGGATTTTCATCATCACTATCTATTCTATATATGATACCTTGAGCATCTTCTTCATCTATTCTTGCAACATTTAAATCATGTATTTGTAATTTGTCTATTAATTTTGATAATTTTTCTATTTCGTTTATCTTCGAATTGGTGGTATCCATTTATGTGTTAAATTTATAGGTTCATTTTTTACTATTTTTCTAGTTGTTCCTTTTGTTATTAATTCTTGCATTAATTCTAATGCTTCTTTACATTCAAGACATTTTTCTTTTCCTGTTAATATTTCTTCATTATCTAATTCTCCTTGTTCTTTTATAAAATTTATTAAATCTTGGTATTTATATTTTCGTATTTTTGTTTTCTTTATTCGATTTATTGAATCTAATAATTCTTTTTGATTTTCTTTAATTATTTCTATTAATGTTAATATTAAATTAGATACTTTTGAATTCCCTTCTGTCATGCAGTTATTAGAATTATTAATTGTTCTTAGTGCTCTGATATCAAATTGTGTCATCGGAAATTAAAATTAGAAATTGTGTCCAAAATTGTGTCATTGGAATAGGAGGGTAGTTTTGGAATTAAAATTTTAAAATCAAGGAAAAGTCAAATTTTAGGTATAATTGATATGTATTTAATATTTTGGGTATTTTCATAATGTGTTTAGTAGTTTTGTATATTTAAAATAATTTTCACTTAATATAATCCAATTATCAAAATATAACTTATCAAGTTAAGATCTTAAAGATCCAAAAAAAATAATAATTTAGGATCTGGAACATCCAAAATATTTTCTTTTACAAAACCTTAATATTATATCACGAACTGAAAATATTAGGACATTACAAATCCTAAATTGAAAACTCATATTTCTAATTAAATTATGATAATCCATTTTTGTTTAGAGAAACATACATTAATGAAAATGCCACAAAATAAACAAGGCGCTTTAAGCACTTTGCCCGAATAAGGTAATTTACATGTGAAACTTCGCTGAATCCCACAAGATTTTCAGTGCTTGGTAACATTTCCTTCTCATCATCATTCAATGAACATACAAATAATCTTCATATCATTCATTTACCAATAATCATCCTTTCCTCTCCTTCCCCCAATCACCATTCCACAGACAACAACGCCACCACAATAATCATCCTTTCCTCTCCTTCCCCCAATCACCATTCCACAGACAAGAACGCCACCATTACCAGATGTCTGATCAAATACACGCTCAGCTCAAACATTGGTAGCAGGAAGAGGAGTTTCAATGTTTGAAGGCATTAAGATGTTGAAGCCATCTGCTGCCGTGGACATGAGCATTCCAGGTATCTGGGGATGCCAGTGAAGTTCTTTGAAGTCCTTCTGACCCTGCCAAGGTAAACGAGCACGATGAGACCGTGTTTCGAATTTGATAAAATGATTTTTTCTTCACTCTTTAGAGAAGTGAAGAACGCATCACCTGATGAACAAATAGAAGCTGCGGTGGCAAGTCTGTGGGGGCGTTTACTTGTTCTTTCGTCTGAGCCTTGAACTCGGCCTCCTCTTCTTCGTCTCTCTCGAGCGAAAGATCCCATATTCTGAGAAAATAAATGTGATCAAACTTGCCAAAAAAATCTGTTAGTTCAACTCTATATAGGGGATACTCACGTTAGTTGATTGTCTGATGAAGACACTGCCAAGGTAGAAGCCTCGTGTGGACTCCATTCGATGGATGTAATGGGATGCTTATGGTACTCAAAGTGTGCAACTACAGAGTCTCCTTCCTGTGCCAGAGAAAGAAAAAAAAAAGGTGTTACAACACAAATGCACGAGTAAGAATATCAATTAAGCCTAAAATATGCGAGTTGGCTAGATTAAACCTAGCTGACAGATTAGAAGTGAAATATGTTGGTGCGTATCTAACCCAAATAGCACAGAGCCTGATAGGAATGAGCCCAAAATCCAACGGATGTGCCCAATTAACCCAATTAACTATTTATTAAATTATTTGTATCTCAATTGTATTACTAAAATCTACTTCTAATATAAAAAGATCATATTTTTTAATTAAGTTTTAAGTTTTAGAATTGTATATTGCAAATAATTTTTTATGCATAATCACATACTTAAAAACTATCTAATCATTAAATTAAAACATGTTCAAATATTGACGAATTAAGAGAATAATAGATTTTTACTATTTAAATTGAAAAAAATAATTTTTAAATTGGTTGATCCAATGGGCTAGTCCGAAAAAGGAATGGTTAGGGACAAAGTCGAGATTTTGGCCCAAAAAAAGTTTATCTCAAACTGGAACGGACCAAACAACTCACAATTCAATCGGATTGACCCAAACTCAATAGGCCAGTATGATTGACATCCATATGCATGAGAGTGTGTGTGAGTGTGCGCATGTGAGAGAGAGAGAGATTCAATACCTTGAGCAGTCTTAGATCTCGAATGGAAACCGTCCCATCATCACTACCTGATGCTAGCATACAGCTCGCCAGGCTAATAGAAGAAATAAGCAAACAGCAAAATATAAAATTACATCTCCAACTATAGTAACACCATCGTGACTAAAGAAAGTTATGAACACCTGTTCCATGTTATGACATTCACATCAGCATTGTGTGCTTTGATAGAAACTGCAGGAGACTTCCCGGTACGAACATCCCAAATTGCAATATTTCCATCAACCGAGCACGACGCAAATACATTTGCTTCTGTAGGACTCCACTGTGAACAAAATAAGCCATCATTACAGATGAGTACAAGGTAGAATAGTGACAGAAGTACTAATGTAATTAATATGAACCTGCAAATCTTCGACACTGGCAGTATGTCCGACAAACGGTTTAGAGTCGATATTCCATGTGGAATCAGATGTTGGCTCCCAAAGATGAATGCAGTTCCTGCAGTCACCTGTGTGGGTGGAAGCGGTAAGAAAGATATATTTCAGAACAGCGTTGCAGTAATGCACATGGGGTTTTCAGCAATAGACCGAAGGCAATCGCATAGTACCTGACACGAGCCTTCCAGGAACAAGAGGACTCCAGTCAATGGCAAATCCTTCATCCTTGTGCCCACCAAACTTAACTAATGGAGCTTGATTGAACATAGCAGATCCTCCATTAACAGTTGTAGCATCTGATTCTCCCAAGGAATTTAAATGAGAGCTGAAGTCCCACAGCTGCAAAGCATCCACTGAGTTAGAAAGAGTAGCATATGTTGTCAATATACTGCATCTCATGTCTTGTCTAGAATGCTATGGGCTGCAAATTGATAAACACAAACTATACACAACATGAGAACCAAAAAAAAAAAAAAAACACTCATTTTTTTTACAAGAATCATGTCACTGAACTTAGTGGAAATAATACAGCTTAGATAATCTTGAGAGCATGAAAACACAACTATATGAAGGTTAGAGGTTTTTTCCTTTGTGCATTGAGTTAAAGAATATGCTTAAAAAACTTAAATAGGCAACGAAAATAAATAAATAAATTGTACCAGAACATGGCCTGTATCTGCCCATGAAGCACATATATGAGGATGTTGTCGCATACCACGAATCCGGTTTACACCACCTTCGTGAGAGACCTTACGTAACTGCACAACCATTAAATGAATACATGCAATGACTGCTAGGAATGCATATAAATTGCTGAAATATAACAGATTATACCTGCAAAACTGGTGTCCCAGATCCACCACCTCCCTCTTCATCATCCTCGTCACTATCGCTACTGTCACTATCCATGGCAGATTCATCTTCATTTGACCTTTTAGGCATTAACTCACGCCTCTTCCCAGAAATGTTCAAGATCTTACATATTCCAATATAGTTTGAGGTGGACTTGTCTGCCTACAAAAATTGGAAATGGAGTTGAATTAAACAAAGAAATCAATAAAAGAAATCTGATGTGCAAGTCATGTTTTAAATATGCCATGGCTGTGGGACTTGAAGCTTCTCAGAGGTTCAACTTAGAAAAGTATACAAAACTTGGAAAAGCTTAAGAACTACAAGTTGATGAAGAGACTGAACTTCATCCAGAGAAAGACATATTGAAATAACTCTCCAAACACCCGATACCCTTGGAATTTGGATCAATAATTCATCAAAATATATTCACAAAATAGAATCCATTACTAACTGTACTCAAATATTTTGCATAGTGTATATCATATGAACAACAACTATCTATGCAAAATCATCATATCCATTTAGATCAACTCCAATGAAACATCAACATGAATGCAAATGCAGATTTTAACAAAAAACTGATCCAACCTACTTGAAACACAAAATGAGTTTTCTCAATCCCTCTCTTAAGTGCAAGCACATATTGGCATTTGCAAATGGTGCAAACAACGTAAAACCATTATTTTGCAAATAAAACTTTCATTTTGTTTATTTGTATATCTAATTCTTATGCAATTAATTTTATATATATAATATATTTCAATCCTTTTGCAACACAATTCTGTATATATTTTAACTATAATATAATTTGATTATATCATACAAATGGATTGAATATAATTAAATTATATTTGAAAAAATAGCTTTATTTAGTTTCATTTTGTTCTAGTTTAATCTTTATTTTTATGCATTTAGTTTTTTCTATAAATTTTTTTTTTTTCTTAAGATGTACATCAACATAACAATTAATAATATAGTTCAACATATAGTTACATATCCAAATTTTTTGTAAATGTAATAACATTTATAATGTTCTTAAATCTAATCTTTTACAGTTTTTATTATGTTCTTAATATAACAGTATATTTTAATACTAGTAGTCTTAACTATCAAAAGAAAAAAAAAATGCTGAAATGTTTTCCTTCAACTGGCATAAATGAATGAGTTTGTAAATCTATTTTATTCATTTATATAAATAATTTCGATTACAAATTTCACATTCTATCAATACAATTATTATGTTACCTTATTTTTCCGATTATATATCTTATTTCTGCATCATTCACTCAAGCAACAACAACAAAAAAAATAAAAATGGCAAATCCTCAAGAATCACCTGTGTTCCAGCAATGGAATAGACAGTATGCGGGAACTCGGTGCGAACCAGGCCCAAAGAATCACGCAGTATATCAAAACTGGCACAAATCAAATCAAATGATCAGGTTTATAAACACGCAGCATTACAAAAATTAAGACGATTAAATACATTGAAACCATATCATTGCATGATATTCATTCAGTCGGTGTATACAAAAATGGTTAAGAGTTTTGTCTATAAATAGGTCATGATTTGTGTTACATTCGGGACACCCCCTCCCAGATAAATAATGTTCCCCAGAGAAAGAACACCTCTCTCCCTCTCTCTCTAAAGAACTGCATAAAGCAAAATGACAAGATAAAAAATACTACCTCAAGCAAGGCCATCCAATGTGAAAAGCGTGAAGAGAATTGTAGGCAGAGAGGTCGCACTGAAGCTCCTCTCCTTCCTCCAATGCGTCTACACCCGGTTGCCACACCTTCGCTTCCACTGCAGGAGCCGGATCCGATGACGATCCTCCATCTTTCTTCGAGCCCTTCACAATCAATCCCAGTCAACCAGCAGTAAAATTAGATTCATCTCCAAAAAAAAAAAAAAGGAAAAACAAAATGCATTGAGAAGCAGTTCAAAATGATGAACACAACTGTAGAAAGAAAACAACAATAAAAAGATCGAACGTTTTTTACCTTGTTCTTGCGTTTCGCCTTTTTGGGATTCTTCAAGCTCCTGACCATTTTCAAACTTCGAAGATTCCGACACTGGAGGTATGGACAAATTGGTCCCAGAAAGGGTTTTGCAATTAGGGTTTATGGTAGAGACAACAAATTAACAAAATCCCCTAAAAAGAAAAAAAAAGGTTAAATGGGCCGGGTGAATTGCTAATCTCCACAACTAAAAGAATTTGTTGCGCAATCAGAACTGGGCTTAAATTGTAACTTTAAGAGCACCCAACTAACAATCTCATGTATTTGCTTGACAATTTTTTATGAGATAAAAGTTTTGATATTAATTCATAAGATAATAATGAGTTTGAATTGGAATCGATCGAATTTAAATTACTATTGTGTTAATAGGATGCATAAAAATATCGTATGAGATTCAGATTGAATCAAATAATCTATTAATCAGATTGAATGTGTATTTTCATTAACAAGTTAATAAAAATAAATTGTATTTTGTTGTTTTCAATCAGTTTATTTAATATTGTTATTGTATTGGTTATTTTTTCATTGATTTAATTATATTATTTATATCCAATCATATTTTTATCTTTTTCTTCTCAACGAGAAAAAAAAAAGATAAATACCAATATCTATCAAAATTCTTGTTCCTTAATTCGTTTGAGTTTATTTAGTGAAATTGATATATTAAAACGAACCAAACTCAAGTTTATGATATTTTATTTGTGAGCAAGTTTTTTAATTAAGATTAGTGTGAATTATATATAAATATTATTTTTTTTATTATTTAAAAATAATAAGTACGATAAATCTTAATAGTTATAAAAAAATTTGAAATTGAAAATGAATATGATATTACTTTAAAATAAGTATTTTATTAAATTTAAATACAATTTATATTTATAGTGTTTAAAAAAGCAAAATTAATGTTTTCTTTGAGTAGCTCTCCAGAAATTTTTCACCGGGGTTGAAATGAGAAAATTGATGGAATTATGGGGAGGGAAAGCTGGCGTTGACCAGAACCAAAAGTCAACGACCATAGAGATGTCGATCTGGCGTTGACCGACACCAAAAAAAAAAAACTACATTGCCAGCCAAAACTCGTCTGGCCACAAACTTCCAATTTCTCCGAAGCAATTCTCGGATGCATCGAACGGCTGTTTTGCTATGACCGAATGAAAATGCCAAATCACACTACACACACATAAAAATTCAAAAAAAAATTTAAAAAAAAAAGTCTCCTTCGCCCAAGGGAATATAACTGAAGTCGAGTGAATTATATATGGCGTCAACCTCCGATGATCCTCACAATGCTGTACCACAACAACAACAGCAACCCCCTCCTCCAGCCGCCGCAGACCTGGAGAGCGGGACCGCCGGACGCGGGGTCTCGGACATCGTAGAGAGGTGGAAGACGCAAGATCTCGTCAAGAAAGTGTCGTTGGCATCGCGTGCATTAGGATTCGTTTGCTCTTTCTTGGCCTTCGTCATCATGGCCAGCAACAAACACGGCGATTGGAGAGAGTTCGATCATTACGAAGAATACAGGTCATAACGTCCTTAATCAAAATCAATATCAATATGCTTCGTTAAATTGTTTTGGCCGGCTGAGCCTGCAGGTATCTTGTGTCGGTAGGCGCTATATCAACGCTGTACACGGGGCTGCAATCTTGGCGGCAGATTCACGAGCTCCACACCACCAAACACGTGTTTTCGTCGCGGAATTCGGTCGTCGTTGATTTTGGTGGCGATCAGGTTTGCGTTCTTCTCTTTAGAAACTCAGACAAAAGCTAAGATCGATCATGATCATATGTGTATGGTATTATTATTGAAGAATGTTGTTGAAGAGTTGCAATCGCAGACGGTGGCATATCTGTTGATATCAGCAGCTTCGTCAGCAATTCCGTTGACAAACAGAATGAGAGAAGGTGCAGACAATGTGTTCACAGATGCCTCTGCGGCAGCCATCAGCATGGCCATCTTCGCCTTCGTCTACATGGCCATTTCCTCTCTCATTTCTGGTTACAAACTCTCCACACACTCATACATTTGAACCCATCTACATTGTAGTACTGGACTTTGTTTTTTTATTTAATGTGTTGATCCATTACTTTTTCTCTGTTTCTCTTTCGAGTTATGAATATCAACCGTATAAAATGTATAAAGTTGTCAGGCTCCAATTTGTAAAAATTAATATAACAAGCATAAATGTAATTATTTCTATTTCAAAGTTTATTATCAATACTTTTTCACATCGTTCAAGTTTTTGGCTGAAAAGAAACTTACCTTCACAAACAATTCAAAAATAAAGTGTATGAGATGACTTTAAGAGCGCGTAATATAAACATTGGTTAAGAGTTAAGACAGCCCATAATTTTGATCATAGGCTACATTAGGTTACAAGATCTCATAGTCTTGTTATAGAGATGCAAAAATTAACAATAGTTGGAAAAAAAAAAAAGTTTTGAGTGATTTTAAATAAATATGAAAATATTTTTAGAAACTATCTTTTTCTTAAAAGGAGCAAATCTATTTTAATATATATTATGACCAACATATTATCTTTTTTAGGACTCAAAAGATTTAAAATTATTATTAGAATAAATGTAACAAAACTTTTTTTTTTAAAAAAAATAGTTGTTAAAAAAGTACAGGAACGATTTAGAATTACTGGAAACAAATGAAAAAATCCATCTAAAACCTATATCTAAAATTGCATTTACAACATGAAAATGTCTTGAATCACCAAGATTTATTTGTCACACAAAACTGTCTATGCCATTGCCATCTCTTCAGTCAAGAAAGGCATCAAAAAATGAGTGATCTCCAGGCTCTTCCTTGGCTAAGGAAAGGGCATTACTACTCTGTGTCTGCATCTGATTCATGTAGCCCGAAAACTCGAAGCTGCCTGCATTCTGCACCCTCTGAAGGGTATACGGGGCTTGGTTCTGCACCCTCATAGGTGATGTTTTCACAGCTTGAGGCCTGCTGGTAGCGTGGGAACCACTGCCCCGCCTTGCAGGTACATCATGGTTGTGCTTCCCTTCGTATGTGGCGATCACTGCTCTCGAGTCGTGGAATGCTCGCTCGACATGCTTCCTGACCGGGCAGCCACGGGAAGTGCACTTGTAGTAGTAGCTCCTGCAATGAGTTTTAGGCATGATGTGAAAAGCAACACAATTTCTATTGCACATTGTTAAATGTCTCACATTAATCTTATTTTATTGTGAGACATTGTTAAATGTCTCACAATATTTTATTTTAATTTAATCATCTTGAAAAATCAAAATATCAAGTTAATTATCTTGAATTTGATTTGATTGAAACTTGAAGTTTTGTTGGGCAATAAATGCTGATCGACTTTTGAAAGACTTGCTCTACTGGGCCTTAACTGCTGGACTTCTCTCCTTTTTACTATTGGGCTTTTATTTTTTTACTTTATGGACTTGAAATGTTGGACTTTACTTTTTAATTGCAGTTGGATTGCTGTTTTTAAATTCAGTTTCATGGCCTCACACTCACCTTCTATTTATTTCTAGATTTTAGTGCAACTATTTTGTATACTCATGGAAATGTTACTAGAATGTGTTGCTAAGACATTAAGATATTTTATTCAATTCTTATTCATAGCTTGATTATGTTATATTTATACCATCTCATCTGAATTTGGGTGATTCATTAGATTAGAGAAAGAAACACATTCACTGAGACCAAGTGTTTTAAAATTTAACATACTCTCTTATAGTAGTCACAAAAGTGGTTGAATTTAACATAACAAACATAATTTAAAAGACAAATGAAAAACAGCCACCGGAAGTGCACTTGTAGTCAGCTCGATTACGATAATAGATATCGGTGAGTGATATACTTACCTCGGATTGGGATTGCCCTTCACCACTTTCTGTCCATACTTCCTCCATCTATAACCGTCATCAAGAAGGTCGATTTCACTAGTCGTTGGACGACGACTCGAGACTCCCGACTCCCACAACCTGCATTATTGCTCTCATTTTCATCATTCTCCCCTTTCCTACCACATTCTTCAAGATTTCTTACACTAAAAAAAATAGAACGAAATCAATTTCTTGCATATATGCCTGCTCACCATCTCTTGGGATAATGATCATGTTGATCATTTTCATTATCACATTCATCTCTCCAGTTGCTCATGCACGAGACCTGCTCGGCAACATCATCACCTCGGAAGGTGGCCATGGCTGATGAGTTCGACGTGGACGTGGATGCTGATCTAGTCGAGTTGCGCTTAGCATGAGTATGGCTCCCTTTGTACACAATCTCAGTTATGTATCCCTCCAAATTCCTCTCGACTTTCTTCCTAGTGGGACAGTCTGGGACAGTGCACTTGTAATAACTACGAGGATTCTCACTCCCCTTCACGCTTTTCTGACCATATTTCCTCCAATTGTAACCGTCGTCTGATTTCCCCTGCTCTCTTACATAACTTGTCTGAATTTTTGAGCTTTCTTGAGGGATCGCAACTGTTGTTTTTGATTCATCCACCCCAGATATTGTTAGGGAACAAGATTCATCGCCGTGTCTTTTCAGTGAGCCCTATTCAAGAATTGTGTCAGTTACAATCTCGAAACATATAAAATTATTGCAGTTGACGTTAATTTATTTGAATTAAGTCATGTAATAGAACAAGTTTTATATATATATATATATATATATAGACTTGTAATCATATGTGAACCACCTTCCAGATGGGAGATGAGAACTTCAAATCCACCATTCATTTTTTTATTTTAAGGGCTGTGATTAAATCTTGGATTAGTTTTTTTTTTTATTTAATTTTGTTTATTGTTTAATTAGGGTATTTATGGAATTCCAATTTATGGAGTTACTGATATTGTAACTAATTCCTATATTTTCGTTTTTTTTTTGTTGAAACCGTTTTTACTTTTTGTTTTTTTTTTTGAATATATCTTTTATCATAAATCGTACAGTTTTATTTATTATCTTTGTATTTTTATTTTACTTTAGTCTTATATTAATTTTGATAGTTTCTCTGAAACATTACGTTATTTTTTTTTTCCATTTGAAGTTAATTCATGCTATTGGTTATCTTTGAACCATGGACATTTATGATGAAGGTACGTTTTTTTATTCTTATTTTTTTGTGTTTGTGTATATTGTTATATTTAGTTGTTTTGTTTTGTTGTATCTTTTTTGTTAATTTATGTGATTGTGTTATATGTTGTATGAAATTGGTCGAGTTTCTTTTCGCGTTTCTCTTGTTTTTTTTTCAGTGTATAAAGTAAATTCAGCGTTTTGTTTTTCTAATTGCTTGTTTAGTTCTTAATTTGTTTCGGCCTTTTTTAAGTCTGGGTTTTATTCATCGTTTTTTGAAAATTCGTCTAATATTTTGAATTTTTTGTTAGTGAAGAAAGTGCAGCACTTCCGCCTGTAAAAGTGCAGTTATAGTTATAAATATATGCATATGTTCTTATTAACTTGTTTCTTTTTTTTTTTTTTTTGCATGTTTGTTTTTAAATTTATTTGATTTGTTTGGTTCGTTTTGATGTTTGTTTAATTTTTTTGTTTGTAATTGTTGTTTTTTGTAACAATATTTCCCTGTGTTTTTTTATATTTGTTTCTATGTTTTTTATTTTTCTTTTTTTTATTTATAATATTAGTAGGTAAAATGTTGCAGATATTCTGACTGCATAGTTGATGTTCACCCTCCTGATGTTGTGAAGACGAAAGGCAGCGGTACTCGTATTATTTCAAATAAAGAGAAGGCAATTCGTGAGACGAACAAGCATCTTCGGCTTTGCAGAAAATGTAAAAAAATGGGTACTCATGACTCGCGTAATTGTGACAAGTTTAAGGATGCTGGGAGTAGTATTTAATTTTTTTATGTTTTTTCTTTTTTTCTGCGTAAATTGTAGGAACAATTTTCTTTTATTTTTTATATTGTTTTGTTTTGAATTACTTTTCTGAATTTGGAGTTCTGTTTATTTAATCAATCTTTATTCGTTGTGAAATATTTTTACATCGTTTATTATTTTGTCATGTACTGGTGTTGTTGTTATTTTTTTTCATGTATTACATCTGAATGTTTCCTAATTACGTTTAATATAAATAAGGTTTAAAATTTACAGTTTTTCCGCCTGCAATGGTGCAGTTGTAGTTATAATATTATGCAAATATGTTATTTACGTTGTATGATAGATTACTTTGGAGTTTTGTACACATTTTTTTTGTACACATTTTTTCATGTATTACATCTGAATGTTTCCTAATTACGTTTAATATAAATAAGGTTTAAATTTTGCAGTTTTTCCGCCTGCAATGGTGCAGTTGTAGTTATAATATTATGCAAATATGTTATTTACGTTGTATGATAGATTACTTTGGAGTTTTGTACACATTTTTTTTGTAATGCGATCGGCTGTAATGTTGTACAGATATAGTTTGTAATTTGTCTACATATTTTTTTTTGCAGTTCTCTCGCCTGCAATTGTACAGATATAGTTTTTAATTGTTACAGTAAATGTGTATTAGTATTGCTTTTTACATAAGTTGTTTCTTTTTTTTTTTCATATTCCCATTTTTTTTTACAAAATTTCATTAAAATTTAATGTGATATTGCGTACATAGCTTTGAATATTTTCATATCAAAAAACAAATCGATTTTAATTTTTTTATGTTGCGTATATGGCTTCGAATATTTACATTTCTGAACATAAATTGCTTTAAATTTATGTTTTTCAGAAACTGCAGTTAAATATTTTATGATAGTGCAGTTATTGTTTGTAATAGTTACAGTCTTATATTAATTTTTTTTTTATAATGGCTGTTACAAATCACATCCAAAAACTGTAGACAAATATAAATCTTAATCAAAAGCAAAATATATTCAAAACAAATACTACTAAAATAATGTATCCAAAACAGGAATTCAGTAATGTTTTAAACAAAACCAAAATACCAAATAACATAATTCAATCATAAAACAAACAGAAATGTCTATCCACGGTAGGTTTCCAAGTATTTCGCCATGTCAAGATTTTTGTCCTTGCAGTTTTTTTTGAAGAAGTCATGGGCGATTTCAATGTACTTCTTACCCTTCTTGTTGTGCTTTGATCCGATTAAAGCCTGGCACATCTCCATTCGTAAAATCGAATATTCAGTTTATAAATCAATATAAAAACAGCAGTCAATTTCAATAAAACTTGCAAACAATCATGTAAAATAAATAATAGAAACACTTAAGATTCAATTGTGTACTAAAATGGTCCATATATTTATGCAGTTTCATAACATAAAAGTAGCATTAGATATCACTAATTATTGCATACAATCATGTCGTGTATGTCATTGTAATAGTTTGAGTATTGATTCCACATATTCATCAAATTAAGTACATATGTTGTTGCAAATATTCACAGTTAAAAGCCTCATATTCTACATTACATAGTTTCGAAAAATTGCAGTTGCATAAATTATATCTTCTTCTATTACATTGCACATACCTTGACTTCATGAGAGAACAAAAATGCTTTAAATTTCCTTTATTAAAAAAATGACTAATGGCCATTTAAAAATAAGCATCACAATGAATAATAAAGGTTACTTTAATACCGATCAAGCAAAACATAATGTTGGACACACATTCAAGTTAAATCCTATAATAATTTCTCCTAAAACGGAAACATAATAAACACAAGAAAATACCATCTTTCAACTGAAAACACATAGTGCACGAAAACCCAATTTCAATAATAAAATAAATAACCAGCAAGCAAGTGATCAGAAACAACCACATACAAATTGAGTGCTAAAGTCAGATTTGGTCGAGTCCTAAAGAGTTTGTAAACAGCGGTAACATTAGAAATAGCAGATGTAGTGTATTGAAATTGCAGTTATTTGTAACAAAAGTTGCATTTCTTTCCTGATTGTTATACGTTGTAATCGTTTGAGTAACTTTTCCACATATTGATCAAATTAACTAGATAACTTGCCATAAAAAGTCACAGTTAAAAGCCCCAGAAATTACAATAGAATCCCTAATAATGTAAACAAGCAAGTGATCAGAAATAAACACACACAAATTGAGTGCTAAAGTCAGTTTTGGTTGAGTCCTAAATAGGTTGTAAACAGCTCTAACCATCAGAAATAGCAGATGTAGTGTATTAAAATTGCAGTTATTTTTAACAAAAGTTGCATTCTTTCCTGATTGTTATACATTGTAATCGTTTGAGTAACTATTCCACATATTGATCAAATTAACTACATAAATTGTCATAAAAAGTCACAGTTAAAAGCCCTAGAAATTACAATAGAATTCCTAATAATGTAAATTAAATGAAAATTTTCTTAATTGAGATTTGAATTTTGTTTACCCATTACCTGATTTGTCGTTTTTTATCGTTGTCGACTTCTATTTTTTGCCGGAATACGGACGGCGCATTCGCTCAACCTTCACAAAAAAAAAACTTGCAAAATTAATGAAATTCGAACACATATTCGCAGAAATTGAAGAAACTAAACAAGATTCAGTATAGACAAAGAATAAAAACACATCTTCACTGCGTAGTCCGTCATGAATCGAATTTTATTGAAATTGAAAATCACCCAACATTAAAACAAATGTGAATATGTATGTGAAGTTGTAAAATACATTTGCCCGTTTGTTGTACTAACCTTCTCCTTCTTCTTTCTCATTACTCCGGTCCGTCGGCACCGTCGCCAATCCCTCCGGTTGCGTTTTTGTGTCGTATCTTTTGTAAGTTTTCTTTTTTCGACTGTGGTTAATTTTTCTGCTGTGAGTAAATGTGGTAGTTGGGTGAAATATGGTGGACTGTAATTTCGGGAACGACTCCCGTCAAATTCGAAAAAAAAAATCGTGGGAAGATTCAGTTTAGTGCATTTTGACATATTTACCCTTATATGCAACTTTTTTGTACTATAGATGCAGCGAAATTTTTTAACATTCCAGATTTAATCTAAACCGTTTATTAATAAAATGAAAGATCTAGATTTGGTCTTATTTCTTATCTGGGAGGTGGTTGATACTATAACGCTCTCGTATATATATATATATATATATATATATATATATATATGTTTACCTGTTGAAAAGAGAAATCGAAAAATGGGGTTCCCTCCTCCTCCTTGGAATAGAGGGCGGAGAAGGCTCCGGTGGTCGGAGATGGAAGTGCCTACACAAAAACAGACGTCGTAATCAGAATCCGGCACGGCTGCCTTACATTGAAAAAAAAACATAAAGACATGAAAAAGGTAGAAGCAACTTACATTGGATGAAGAGAAGAGGGCAGGGGAATCAAGAAAGAGAGAAGGAGAGAGAGGTGGAAATGAAGAGTAGTTTGGTAGTTCAGAATCTGATCCCCAAGAAAATGACGAGTTTGATGTGAGGAGATCGGTGAAGGAATCCATGCATTGGGAGTCAAAGTGGAAAGAGTTAGTTGCTGCTGTGTTCAAGCTGCCACCTGAAGATGCCATGAGAGAGATATTGTGTGTTTGTTGATTGATGGAAGACTAAATTTTGTTTGGTTTTTGAGTTTTTGGAAAGATTTGGAAGAGAAAAGGAATATAAATGGGGAGAGAGAAGAGGTATTGACTATGACTGCGGGGAATGGGGAGCTTGGTCAACGCAAGGAGGTTTGACCGGCCAAGGACGGCTGGAATTGGTGGGGAGTTGCCACGGTGGATGGGGACCAACTATTTTTTTTTTCCTTTTTCATTTTGGAGAGATATTGCCTATTGGGTTTAGATCACCTGTTCAAAAATTGTGTCTTACCACCATTGGATTGTTGTCATGTGTCATAATTAATTAATATGATAAAAATATTCGCTAATGTTGGTTTAACGACTCCCTCTTTATCTACTGTCGTTAATTATAAATAAATGCTTCTTTTCAGCCCCTTATCCACACTTGTCTTTCCCAACCAAAAATGGTGTTCTCGCTGCTGATGCAGACGCCTTTCTTCATCTCACTAACCTCTACTGCCGCGCATCGGACCTCGTTATCCGTAGCCCTCGCCGCCGCTTCTGGAACTTCTGCCTCAATCTCCACCTCTCAGAGAAAATCTCACCGGAAAAAGCAGCAGGGCGACTTAAAGTCTTCCGACGATAATGGCTATCCGGGGAATGAGGGAGGAAGCTTCACGCCTTCTAGCGCTGAGAAACTTTTGAGGCTCGTGTTTATGGAGGAGTTGATGGAGCGCCCGAAGCGGCAACATTGTCGGAGTTTCTAATGTCATTTACAATATGATTGCGGCGGGGTTGACGCCTGGGCCGAGGTCGTTTCACGATCTCGTTGTCTCACACGTGCTCACTCGCGATGAAGATGGCGTTGTATGATTTGTTTTTGGAATTTTGAGTAAATGCATTTGTGCAAGTAGAAATTATATTTGGCTCTTAGCTCTTTGCATGTATGTGGTTTAGCATAGATCAGCAGTTTAACCTGTTAACATTAAGGTATATGAGTATATATGTAGGCTTTAGACTGAGTTGGTACTGAGAATCTTATGCTTCTACTGAGAAGCATATTTCTAAGCTTTCTCTCAGCTAGTTTTTCTTTTTTTGATGAGTCTCGACAAACTTAAGCTTGGATCCAAGCTAATTGAGATTAGGGTATATATGATATAGAGCCCCAGTCCCTCTTGTTCAATTTACTCCTATGTGGTCTACCAATTAAGATATTAAGAAAGCATGATTTTCTCAGAAGGGCGGGCATTTAATGGTTATATTTTAAGTTTTTGGGCCCGGAAACACATAAAGATGTTTGATTTCTGATCGGCAAGACTGATATAGCTCTCCATTTAAAACTTACGAAAGCACCTAATTTCAGCTTGATAGGATTTCTTATCTAAACTTTGCAAGGTTATTCATTCTGGAAAAGTCATCCTCCCTAGAAAACACGCCAACTTTAAGATCTGTCTATTTACGAATTTGTATGCTTATAATGAGAATGCCTGAGGGGTATTTAATGTTTAATAGTTAACTCTGTTCCATAGATTTCCTCCAGTATTAGTTCCTTTAGCTGTATTGATGTTTTACATTGCATGAAAGAAAGTTCGGCATATTGCCTTTATCAGCTCAAAAGTGGAATTTAAATCTTGTAATTCTTGACTATTATCAGGGGGTGCATTTATATTAGAACTCATGAATGGCAGATGCACGCACTTAGAAGGGAACTGGGTGAGGGCCTTCGGCTTCTTCATGAAACTTTTCTTGCCTTAGTTCGATTAATTGGCTCTGAAGGTCGTGCTACTAGAGGATTAGATACTCTTGCAGCAATTGAAAAACTCAACTATGACATTCGGCAAGCTTGGCTGCTTGTTGTTGGTATAGTGTACACACCCGTCGATTGGTCATTTTTTTCATCAAATAAAGTTTTTCTGAAGGGTGCTGAGGGTGGCCTTAGAGCTATATATCAGCTTTATAATCTTATTATTGAGGAGGATTGTAAGGCAGGATGCATTGACCATAGCCTATGAAATGGAAGCAGCTGGTAGAATGGCAACCACATTTCATTTCAATTGCATTTTGAGTGTGCATGTACCAGTGTTTGTATTGTTTGAAGTGTCCTTTTAGATAAGATTGTTTTTTGTAGTTCGGCATATAGTTGTGAAAAATTGGTTTCATCATAGAGGAAGGAAATAATAGATTGGTTTCTTATATAAAAATGAAACTATTTTCTGGCTGCAAAACATATACTAGTCTGGTCTTGTAATCTTACTATTTTAAACATAACATCTTTTATCTGAGATGATTATACATTTTTTTTGGTTCTGATGCAACTTGAAACGAGACATTAAGTAACTCTTTTTACGACATTGTCAGGCTACTTGCGGAATTCTTGAAATTGCTTTTGCTACCTTTGAAAATATGGAATATGGAGAAGGTTTGTATTTGCATTTAGTCTTTAACCTTATTTGAACTCTTTATGATGTGACTGAAGTTGTTTGTTTAGCACATTCTGATCTCACTAAAGCGTTAATATGAAAGACATGCTTATTTTGTTAAAACCATGCCAAGCCTTTCTGCTTGTCTTGTTAGATGATGATGTGCTCTTCTGGTCTTTTGTATGATGATGAGACTATCGGTAAAATAATTATTTTCCAATTTTTTTTTCTTGGTAAAGACAAGATTTTCTAAGTTTCTCTGTGGCTGAGAATAAATCTGGGTGTGGCAAGGAATGAGAAGACTTTTTTTGCCTATTGCAGGGTCTTTGCCTTACTGTATCTGACTAAGCAGGACCATTGACTAGTTTGGAATTCTGTACCACCATGTCTTTTCCATGATGTAAACACATTTTTGCAGACTTGTTTCGTGCTCTTGGGATGGTATTATATCTACACATTTGGTGTCTTATTATTGTTGAATCACTATCTTATAATTGATGTTTAGCATTGCTGATAACAAAACAGTTACATTGATCTCACTAACATCAAAAGATGCACTTCTTTTGGCCTGGGTTTGGGATATAATCATGGTAATGAACTCCTATGTGTTTGATCTGTGATTCGAACTTATGCTGGATTCTTATATGAGACCCTTAAGCTGTATCCGCTCTACAAATATAAAATTTTGTCCGAAAATTATGTTCATAGCACTTCTTTCATGTGATCAAGCAGTGGTCGTCTCCCTCCTTCTCCCCAGGAGTATCCCATTTTAGGTCTCAACCTGCTAAGACTCCTTATGCAAAACAGAATAGCTGAATTCCACACTGAGTTGGAGTTACTTTCTCCTAATGCTTTGGAGAATCCTTGTATCAAGCATGTTGTTGAACTGGAACAATCCTTCATTGAAAGAGCTTATAACAGGGTGCTGAGTGATAGACAGACCGTAACTCATGAAACATACGTCTATTTCATGGACGTACTTGTAAAGACAGTCAAGTAAAGTTTTGTACTCGTACAAATTATTGTATCATCGCCATCATACATATATATGCTATCGCGATGCCATGTACATTTCAATGATTGTTGAATTGATTTATTTATTATCAAGATATTTGCACCTTTCTGATTCTCCTTATGAAAGAAGAGAAAATTGGTTGTTGAATTGATTAATTGTTTGTCCTGCATTCATTGAGACCATCGTGTGATTCTTGTGGACACATAATTCCGACTCTTTCTGGGCCTTGCCATACTTCTGAAAGCCACATTTATACCTGATATTTGGTTACTTTTGGTAGAGATGAGATAGCTGGGTGCAGTGAGAAGGCCTATGACTCTCTCTCAATAAATGATGCTCGTCAAATGTTGTTGTATTCGTCCGACAAGGAATTAATCGAATACATCAACGAGGTAATATTTACTGTTTCCTGTTACTTCAATCCCTGCATACTGTTCAAGCTAAAGCTCTCTTAGGATCGAGTAGAACAGTACCTGTCATCTTGGCTTCACGTTTTATCTCGATGTCGTTTGGCGAATGCAGGAACATCCTGAATGGGAAATCAAGAATGGAGTTGTGTTTTTCCTAAGAGCTAAGGAATCTGCAGGATGCAAGGAGATTCCATCGCTGCAGTTGCTCAACCAAACACTGAGTTATGCAAGGGAGTTGGAGCGGATTGTGTGAGGCATTGTGATGTGTATTATTAATCTCTTCAACCTTGCTTTTCTTAACCATCATGTATTCAGGCGTTAGCAACACTTTTTCCTTGCCTTCAGCTTAAAACCATTATTCATTTTATCTTCCATAAAAATGAAATTCATGAATTATTTCCTTGTTATTTTGATTAGACTGTCGTGTTCAATGCTTATTCAGGTTTTATTTTTATTTATTTTTTTAAAATAAGCATATTGAAGTTCCCTCTTCAATAAAGTTAGTTTAATTTGGAAAGATTTTATTCACTAATCAAAACCATTTACTCTGTCCAAATTAGGAACTCAACTTGAAGAAAATCTCGTGGATAATTTAGCCAAAATGCAGGTTAGGCTGAAATATTTTTGTCCAAAAAAATTTAACCTAAATAGCTCGAGACCGAACATAGTTGCAAAATTTGGTCCAGGCGCCCGCATAATCGGCGCCTGTGCGCTAGGCGCGGCCCTACCGTGCCGAAAACACCCCCTGCGGCAATTTAGGCGGTGATGGGCCTGGTGTGCCAAATTTTTTAACTATGGCTCAGTAGGGGCTTGTATTTATGGGCCAAGCCACGTCAAAACCTCTCTGGCAATTGAATTGTTTAAAATGCAACCATTTTATAATTAGTTTATTATATTTAGTTCATTTCATAGTCAATGTGGAATGCTGATACTTATTTTATAGATAGTTTTATCTTCCAAAGTTTAGTTTTTAATTGATTTGGGATAACATTAACTATATAAACTACTAACCAAACTTTCATGAGTTCAACTTTTAATTGATGCGGGACAATTATCCCTAAATCATTTAGCAAACTTTCATAGAACTACACATTCATTACTAGCAACATAATACATATTAATTGAGAAATCTTAAGAATATATGAAACCTTGTATATTTTTCCATAATAATGGTGGACTACATTAAAATACAGTTAGATTTTTTTTGAGATGAGAAATCAAAGATAATGTTAGAGATAAAGCTAGAATTATGAAAAATAGTTGAGTCGCCTAGGCTCCGCCTAGAAACCGCCTAAGCCCCGTGTAGACCGCTTAGGCACTAGGCCCTACCCGAGCGCCCGACTAGCGCCTAGCGAGTTTTACAACCTTGAGACCAAATAACCCAAGGCACGATAGGGTTGAGCCCGAAATCCAAGGGTTTGGCTCGATTAACTCTATTATTTTTTAAAATATTTATCATAATTATAATACTAAAAATTCACTTCTAATATTTAAGGTCATATTTATGGATTAAGTTATATAATTGTATTTAGTTCAAATAGTATTCAATATATAGTCAAGCTCAATTTCGCAAACCTCATCATTACAGGAAACATCACCTATTCATCACAATTCACAAAAAAAAAAAATTCACAAACAATTATGAATCAAAATAAACATCTGTTTTTTCTCTCATATAATCAAGTGTTGTTCCCTTGGGAAGCTGTGGAGAGTGTCTGACCATCACCATCACCATCACCATCAGACAAGTGACTTCCACCCTTGCCTCTCTGATCATCCTCAGCACCTCCCCCATCTACGGTCGCCTCTCCGCCCCCACCGACACGTTTGCTACAACAATGTTCAGCAGAGCAGTGATCTTCTCCTCATTGCTCGGTGCTGGATCCTCCCCTGACTCCGTCTCTGCATCCGAATGAAATCATGTTCTCAGACTACTCTGGTTGAAGAATCTCAGACTACTCTGGTTGAAAGGAGGAACAACACCACTCAATCTATTATCTTGCACAAACCTGCTCAGACTAACAAATGCCTGCGGAATCTGACCTGAAATCATGTTCTCGGACAGAACAATGAGCTTCAAGCGATGCATCAGAGAGAGACAAGCCGGAATTTCTGCCGGAAAACTTGTTGCTGTTGAGGAAAAGAGACTTGAGATTTACAAGGCCAAGGAGTTCTTTGATTTGGCCAGCAAGCAAATTCTCTTTCAAGCTCAACACTCTCAGCTGATCCAACTGACTAAGGCTTTCACCATCTAATGTGCCACTCAAGTTAGACCTCTCCACCACCAGCTTTGTCACCCTCCCATTTAGGCACTCTTTAACCCCTTGCCACCGACAAACATCACCTCCACCTCTACCTCTTCCGCCGCCCCACTGAAGCACACCCTGTTTGTCTATGGAGGCTTTCAGAGCTAAAAGAGCCTCAACATCTCCTGATCTTACTAATGGCAGACTACTTGATATGAACAACAATGTTGAGAACAAGAACAATGAAAACCAATTAACTATTGAATCAAGGTTGACTTAAAAGATGAAGATTAGCAAAACAAGTGATAAAAAGACATGGAGTGGAGAGCTAGTTAGTTTCTATGAGATAAAAACATTCTGAAAAGGAAATCTCTAACCTTAAGTTGACCCAGGCCATGATAGAAACTGAAGAAACCAATAGCTTGCGAAAATGGTTAGCAAAATACTGGCCCGTCTCCAAATATGTTGTTGCACTTCCTACCTATTTGTTGAAGCAATAGCGAATATGTGAATAGCAAACATGTTAGGAAGAGTTTCTGTTATACCAAGAATTGAAGCCAAGATTTCAACATAAATGGAGATATTAATTAAGAAACAAAATTTGGGTTTAAAGTGAAAAGGAAAGATTTGATAACTTAGTTTCTGAAATAGTTGAAGTATTATTCCTCATATGAAACAGAGGTATGTCGACTCTGTCCACTATCAATTTCCTTAAAATCAATTTTTCTTCTTATCAATATAATGGTAAAGATAGAATAAAATCTTCACAAGCTTCTCTTTTCCTGGTTGAACTATGATCTTACATGTTAACTTCAAGGTAGGGATAGAGCTATCACTCATTCAATTTGGAGGCTAAATCAATAAGTTTGCCAAAGAAACTTATTGTGATAGGGATCAGAGCAACTGTGTATATTGGTAATTTGATGGCTCTCCATATCAAAGTTGCTCTAGAGATATCTTCCTCCACTTCTTCACTATTTGTGTGGGTATTCTGGGATGCACACCTGAATATAACTTTGTAATTCCTTTGAGAAGAATGTAATTGCCTCGGGATTGCCTTGCTGAAAGATATTTTCCCACTTGGTGGCATTCGAACAAGATCTGGAAGAGACAACACATGATAAAGCCAGAAAAGGAGGAAGCATATCAGAAATAGGATACAAGGAAATCGATACAGTAGCAACTCACTGCAAACAAAAAAAAAAAGATACTCGAAACAACAACTATCAGCTACACGAGGACCACAATTAAGCACAGCCACACTTCAAATATAAAGCTAAAGGCCATTCTTTCTGAAAGAGTAAAAGGAAAATGAAAGGCTTTAGGCCAATATGAAAATTCTCAAAGGAGTCCAGTCAAATATACAACCATGGAATTACTGCAAGGGGAAAAAGGTTGTTCTAGTGTTCAAGCTTCAATGACAATTCAAACATCCATTAAAATGGTTTAGATAGCTTGCTTTTTTAACATTGGCTTTGTAGTATAAAATATTCATAGTAGTAATTGTTTATATTTATTTTGGATTTAGTGATTGATTGGTCCACTACTTGTTATAGCATGTAGGGTCTCCAAAAATCTAAGACATTCATCAACATAAATGTGGAAATTACAGAAACAACACTACCTATCAGGAATAAAAGAACTGCAGAATACAGAAAATATACATGCGCGCGCACACATATATATATATATATCTTGAAGCCAAGATTTTTAGCAATCATTATTGATAAACAAAACTTTAAGAATCGTGCTGCCATTATTACAAAATCTCAACTTTGTGGGTTTCTTGATAAATGATAAGTAATATAAAGGCAGAAAATTTGAGAGAGAGAGAGAACTCTTGAGTATCACCATCAACCCCTTAAGGTTGACTGCCGCTCTTACATTTGCTTAACTGAGACGGTTCAATCAAAGTTAAAATGAAAGGAAATTAAAAACAAAGTGACAAAAAACCCACAACAGTCAAGAAAATGAAGAGCAATTAATTAAAGTTCATATAAATTGATATATTTCCAAAGAGGACAAAAAACAAATCTGTTTAACCCCCTCAGGTACTATGTAAATAACATTAAGGGCTTCCTTTCGGTGACAGCTCCTAGAAACTGAACAATATTTGGATGACAGCTCCTAGAAACTGAAAACAAGAGCAATGAGTAATGATTTAAAAGGAAGTTGTTGAGTTTATGCAGTACATCAATCTCTGAAGACTTAGAAAATAATCAGATTAAACTTTTTATATTTTTTTAAAAACTAAAAGGTGACAAGGTTATAGGCTTTTTACATCTAGCAAGAGACAGTCATTAGTATTTAGAAAATGAATCGAGACCTTCCCTATCAAAGTTGAATTTGTGAAGTCTAGCTCAGAAGGTTCAATTTCTCAGTCACACTTATTAGGCAGAGGGGGTGCAAGAGGTCTTGGCTCAAAACGACTTCCACTCTGGCCCTGCAAGCAGCATTCACAGATAAACAACTCATTTATAAAGAAATCAATTTGCAAGCAAAAATTATATCCCATATCTTCACATACATTAAAAATAAAAGAAATTAACAGAAATTAGTATACACTTATGAATCTTCTAAGATGATGATTTTTCCACTCAAAGAATCTGAAGTTACTGGCAACAAGGCTATAAAATGTTTAATGCGATCTAAATATAAATTATCCCACCCAGCAGCAGAATCAATTCTAAAGTATTTCCAATTAGGCACAATTGGAGGTATAGGTGACTGATCATCCAAGAAAACCTGCATTATAATAAATATTAAATAATCATAATAATAACTGAAACATAATAATATTATAAGTGTTCAATAAGTACATGTACAAAATGGTTGCTCACATATCCAATTGATATTATCCTTTGTTGTGATTTCATCAATGGATTAGTTCACAGAGGAAGATATGTGAGACATTGCTTTTCAGATATATAAATGAGTACCACGTTATATCTGGACGCAACCAAATGACCCATGTCTGGCAATACCATCCAATTCTTATATGGAGCAGGGGCAATAAAATAAGCTAAAGCTTCACGCAACTTAGCAACTGATTCTAAAGACCCATAAAAATCAACATAAAAGTTTTCATTATTGCACAACTCGTCAATCAGTTCATTTCGAACTTTCAACCAACAATCTTCTCCAAATCCAAGTAAACTCGCAATTGCACGAAAACTACAGTGTCCATTAGAGTTGTCAAGTGGGCCGACCCAGCCCAGAACGGCCCAGCACGGCTGAGGCCCGGCCCAGGAACGACCCACGAATGAAATGGGTTTGGCGGGCCGGGCTTAAGTGATTCGATGGACTCATATTGGTCTTTTTTTTTAAGTCCAGGCCCGGCCTAGGCCCAGGCCCATCTGAGCACGGGACTAGCCCGACCCAGGCCCAAGTCCAAGCTCAGGCCCAGGACCGGCCCATCTCAGGCCCGGTTGTGGCTCATCTCAAATATTTCTTAGTTTTTATTATTTTAAACTAGTTATTTTGATTCTTTCTATTAATTTAGCTACAAAATAAATAATTTTAAGTGTTCATAAATAAATCTAACCTAAATAAATTAAGTTTCTTTAAAGAAAAATTAGAAATATTCCTTAAAAATAATTTTAAAATGAGTAAAAAATAAAAATTATAATTTATTTTAAATCCATCTCTGGCCCACCTGAGGTCCACTTCAAGCCCACCAAAGACCTAACCCAGGCCCGGTTCAGGCCCAGCCCAAGCCCGGTTCAGGCCCACTTCATTGTGGTCCTGGGTTGTGCTGGGCCAAGAGAAATACAAAATGTTCCGGCCCAGCACGGCCCATCTCAACAGTGGTCCCGAGCCGTGTCGGGCCACTTAATTGGTGGGCTTACCCGGGCCCGGCCCGGCCCAGTTGACAACTATAGTGTCCATCTGATTGGACATCAATAATATTGACAACATATTTTTGTATATACATGGAAAACAATCCAGATAATGCATGGCACGATTCGATATTTCTATACGGGCTTCCAACTTTTTTCTCATATTATCCTCTCTAATTTCACAATTAATTCTGCTAGATCCTTGAGGTATCAGGAGTTGGTTTTGTGCCTATGAAATGAAATAATATATTAAAATTTGTAATCATAAAAAATCGAACAAATTTATAATACTTAACTCATATATATATATATATATATATATATATAAATTTGTAAAACTTCCTTCATTGTGTTGCCCTATATTTGAACAATGATCAAAATTACTTTGTTCATTAGTTGAAATAGCAACCTACAATAATGCAGAATTATTATAACTCAAACTAATATACATACATAAATACATATATATATTCAGAAAAAAAAAAGTTTGGAACAAATATATTTTTTTTGCAGGAATTAGCTGGAATGGTTGCACGTATGAAAACGATGATCCATCGACTTGATAATTTCTAACTCGATATGTCTGATCAATTGCAATAGATAATATAAGAATCCTTAATCAATTATTTTAAAAAATAATAAATAATCAAGAGTGAATAGAGAAAGACCTGAGAGTTTTGTACAAGAAATGAGTTTTCCTTGAATGAAGTACTAGTATTCAAAATGTTATTCATGTTATCAATTATCTGCATTGTTTATTTGAAATGTTTAATTAAACAATATGTTAATAACTAAAAATTAAATAGGAATTAGAAGATAAAATGAGAAAAGAAAAACCTGGACATTATTTCCAATGTGGTTTACATTATTTTGCTTCTTTTTTCGCGCACGTGTCTCTAACCCACTTTTTTGTCTTTTTCTGGATTTTAGAGGTCTTTTTTCTTTCACCTTCAATCCTTTAATCAATAATTCTTTGGAGACTTGATCATCTTCTTTAGCTAGTCTTTCGCTTGGTTTCATTGTACGTGTTTGATTGACCAACACACTTGATAACAAATCACTTTGCCTGTCAGACTTCGATCTAGAAGTTGTCTTGTTCACTGTTGCATTTTCAAAATATGTATCAACTTCATCAATCAACATAAGAAGACCTTTCTTCACAATCTCGAAAGTCCCTTTTATTAAGGCAACTCGTGTTGTCAATCGATTGTTCAAACTAAACAACTCCCTGTAGTGAATTCTCATCAATTCTTCTTCCCCCTTTTCATTGTAGGGCACACAGGATACTCCTGAAGCTCTTGTAGACTGACCTTCAAACATATTTTGTTTGGCTTTCTTTGTCCACCTCTTCATAATATATAATGCAGTAATCTCTACAATTTGTTTTAGTGATAATACTTTAAGGGCATGAGAACATAGAATTCCTGCAAATTCAAATTTTCTGCAACTACATGAGACTTCAACTTGAGATGACTGAAATGAAACCAAGAACTGATAACATTTCCCAAAAGGTGTTACTTTGTATAGTGATACTTCTTCAGAGTCACTGTACAACTCAATATTTGAATCATATGCTTTGCTAAGCTCTTTTTCAAATAACTTAAAGACAGGGTAAGTATATACAGTAGCTGCATGCTTCAATATCTAAATCGAGAAACTGACCACTGGAGTACTCTGACTTGTCTTTAAATCAGCTTTTAATTCTTCGAACCGACGATCATCAATCAATCTATCAAAATACTCAAAAAACTGCAACAAATTATTTTTGTAGTTCACATATCTTTTTAAAACGCTATTCATGCTTTCACTACGTTGAGTAGTTGTCATGTCTACACAAAATGATTGACGTCCGTAAATGTTGTGTGCTATAGTGTACCTATAGAACCTATGCGCAAGTATACGCAATCTACAAGTAATACAGTCAAGTGAGACCAGATATCGAATCCAAGGAAGTGAGTTTTAAACCGTGCACTAAGGATTGCTTGTAAATGAAAGGGTCTTTATGACTAACTTCTACTCAAAACATAAATATGCATAAACTATAATTCCAAACAAGACTAAAATCAATAATACTTCCTCGTTCTACAGAATGAACATATAGTATATGAACTGCTTCAATAATAAAAAGGGCACACTCAAGTCATGGAATACAATTCACTTTTACTATCTTATATGCTAGAGCTTCTGTCTCGCATGCATCTGAACCTTAGAACTTTTCTTAATTTGCCTAGCAAACTGCCGTTCTACTAGATCTACACTCTCCTACCAGGCCTCATATATCTATGTTTACCGCAATATTAGAGTGATGAAACCAGTAAATCCAGTTCTCTTAAGTTGTTTTTTCTCATATGACTATGGGATTAACACAATTGTCTAAGATCTTCTCGGCCTATTTTACTTTTCGGTCTCCATAGGTGATGTGTTTCTCTCTACTGTCGTGCTCAAGAAACGAGTTTAAACAAGATCAAAGACAAGTTCAGACATACAAAACATTATTCTAACATATAATCAAGCTTAAGTGATTCGTTCCACAACCCAAGTGTTAAATGAAGTTAGCTCATACTTGCGAAGAGAATAAAGTAGAACAGGAAATCATTCATCATCATATACAACTCAAAATTTTAAAAGCAAACTATCGATGATGATCTCTCTATATTCAATGGCTTCTCCTCCAAGCTTGTTACTCGATCTCCCTCTGTTCGTGTGTTATCTCTGCGTGTGTATTTCTGAAGTGTTATCTCATGTCTCTTTCCAAAAAGTGTTTTTCCCCTTTCTTGATATTTTCGCATCGTCTTGCAACACCATTGATCTTCCTTCCATTTCCAGGATCCTTCCACGTGGATAAGTGCCATTGTTCCTTCCAGACAAGAGTTTGGCTTCAAATGTGACACATGTCCTCCCAGCAGACAAGATAAAAAAAGAGCTTTAGCCTTGTCTTCAAGTGGTCCCGGAGAGAGAAGATCCTCTTCCTTCTGTCCATTTTGCATCTCGCATGCTCGAGCATAACTGCGGACCAACATGCAGCAGGGAAGCTCTAGCATTCTGAGCCTGATCAAAACTTCACCAAAAATCTTGCAAAAACTTATTAACACTTGCAATAGCTAAAATAACATGCCATAATTACAAAGATGTAAAAACGACCAAAAAGGACTCTGATTAATAACAATCTTATTCAAAACAACACCTAAATTCATAAGAAGGGATCAAAAGATAACTCTTTATGAGAGTTATCAATAAACAAGTGCCCATTTTTCTTTTATTTTGAACAATCTTTCTAGCCACTCATTACTTTGAAGTTCATACTTTTCCAGCATATCATGCCACGCATTTAAGATGTCCTCTTCTACCTTATAATCATATATACACGAACTAAAGTATGCAGAGAAACTCGTAAACCTTGCAAAAACATGATTCAAGTGAACAGCAGCATTCTGATTTATGTGCCAGATACATAATCGATGACATGTTTCAGGCCACTCCATTGTTAAAGCTTTTGCCATTGCAGCATCTTGATCTGTAAGTATGGTCTTTGGTTTTTTTCCTGACATGGCTCTAGCAAAAGTGTTGAACAACCAATTAAATGTTGATGTAGTTTCATCGTACAATAATGTTGCACCAAAAATAATTGTTTGCTTATGGTGATTCACTCCAACAAAAAGTGCAAATGGTCTGCCCTCTTTATTTTTTCGATATGTCATATCAAAATAAACCACATCTCCAAAATAATCATAATCAGACTTCATTTGAGCATCCATCCACAATATATTACTTATAAGATCATCTTTATCAACCTGAACCGTGATAACTGCAGAAAGCAGCGAGCAAATAATATTTTTACACCCTAATGTGGTCGATCCCACAGGGACTGTGCAACAATAAATCTAAAGTACTAGTCATAATTTTCAGAACACAGAAGTTTGAGGAAATAGAAAAAGGGATTTGGTTTTGTAATTTAAAGATGACAATGCAGAAAATAAAGGGTTTTAAAAACAATAAAGAAAAGCACAGATCCTAGAGCAGATTATCTAATCATCAACATGCAAATATCAATCAACTCAGCAATGGGGAAAACATAGATTTTAGTGGATTTAATTCCTTGGTCAGACAATTTAATACTAGATTATTAATTAGTGACTATCTCCTCTCGGTCTCAAGAACACCAAATTAATCAATCTCATAATTATCTAATTATTCCTATATAGGTTTCTTCCTTTTGAGACAGAAAACAAATACAATTAATTCTCTCTTCCTGTTAATATTTTTCATCTCTCGATCCATCAATTATTAACTATAAAACTAGATCTCAATTCACCTCTCGGTCCTTCTTTTAATCTAGATTATAAAATTAAATCAGAGAATTAAACCATTTTATATGAGTTGATATCAATTAGACATACATCAGAAAAGAAATCATAACCCTAGAGCCTGTTTAAGGTTCTAGCCACAAATCATGACTAGAAAATAAAGAAATATTTAATTAATGAACTTACAAATGAAGAGGAACCTTCAATGTCTTGAAAAACTCCAAAGCTCAATGTAAAATCCAAGGAAAAACTGTCTAATTTTCGTGCCTAAGAGTTCATATTTATAGAGGGGGAAGAAGACCTAATTTGTGTATTGGGTAAAAATAGCAAAAACTGCCAAAACAGGCCAAAAACAGCTTTTTCGGGCCTCCGTGTCGATCGACACAAATCCTATCGGTCGACAGGATTGCAGATCACAAGTTTCTGGAGTTTTGACCTCTGTTTCGGTCGACACAAATCCTGTCTCTCGACACAAAAACATTTGTCTGCGCAGTCTCACAGTTTCGACCATAACGTTTGCTCCCGAACTCCGATTGACCCAATTCCAGTTGCGTTGGAAAGCTAATTCAAATATCTTTCTCTTTCCATCTCCATTAGCTCGGATTCCACGTGTGGAAGAATTCGTGACTGTTCTTTTGAACATCATCTGCTTTCGGTACGGGTTTCCAATGAATTTGGCCTAAAACCTGCAAAAATCACCCATCAAAGGCATAACACCCTCTAAAATAGACTCATGCACAGAAATAAGTAAAAACATAATGTAAAACACTTGAAACAATGGAGAAAAATATAGATAAGTGAGTATAAATATGAGCTTATCAAACTGCACCAAAGAAATTTGGGTCATTCAATTGCCTTCGCTGTAAATACTCTAACACTCCTCCTGTATCATCAATCTTCATTTCCACAGTTCTCTTTGATCACAAATAATTTTTGTAATCTTCCAATATGAATCAAATATTCCTATGGTCACCCATTTGTTTTGCAATTAAGGTAAAAGCTGATTTTGGTGCTATACCTGATGTCTCCAAATCATTCACTTGTGAAGCTTGCAACATAGTTATACACTTGTGAGATCTTAAGAGAAAACACTTACTTGGACTCACCAGCTCGTGGCCATTATGTTCTGCTATAAATTCGCTAATTATATACTTCCCATAATGACGTCCATTAATTTTCATCAGTGCATTACAACCTGTTCTTGTTTCCGGGCGATAAGTTTTCACATTCACATCTCTTTTATCTTTTATTCCGTGCCCTTGTCTTGAACAATAAAATATTCGATCGAGTACCCGATGATTACTATCAACATGGACTTTGTGTTTCCTCACACTAAAACCTATTATTTTTGCATAATCATTGTAGAACTTGTAGGTTGCATCTTCTGTGTCAAATTTCATACCCTTTTTTGGGATTTTCTCTTCTGGAATATTTGAACGATTCACATTTACGACATTTTTCCTCTTGTATCTTCATATTCATTTTCATCACCAACATCATTAAAATCTAATCTGCAACATGAATGAATACCCATGGGCATATTTGTATCCATTTCCTGTAACAAAAAAATAATCTAAAATTAATAAAGTTATTCTAAAAGTAATGATTTGTGTAGTGTTGAATACATAACAGATATAAGATTTTGATTATGTACTGTGATAACTCGCAAAAATAGTTTAACATATATTTAGTTTTCTTATAAATTACTTATTTAATATGATTTTTTTTTTTGCTTTATCTAATTATTTTTGTTATGATTGATTTCTATGGTTTGATTTTTCGCTTTGATGTTTGGTATAGGATATTGAATGCTATATTAAGTCTCAAAGAATGCAGTTCTCAAAGAA
This sequence comes from Plectranthus barbatus, assembly GCA_026898455.1. NCBI lineage: Eukaryota > Viridiplantae > Streptophyta > Magnoliopsida > Lamiales > Lamiaceae > Plectranthus > Plectranthus barbatus. Next base: position 505,988 of record JAPKLW010000176.1, read on the forward strand.
TACTGAATGCTATATTAAGTCCAAAAACACGTTTATAATCCTAATAAGATTTAATTTCTACCAACAAATTATGAAAAATAAAGATAAAATAGAACTTTGCAATGCAACAAAGTGTTTATGAATTCCAAGTTACAAAAAATGACTAATCTAGGCACCAGAAAATATGAGCAGCTCAAATAGACACAAATGCCTCAATTAAGAGTCCGATTATTTGATGATGCTGAGAAAGACGTAAAGACTCATTTTGTTTAACACCACTAGAAAATTACTAGGTTGTGTTATTAAGGGAATTTTGCCTACAAATCCATCTTTATTGCATAGTAGAATTTATTGATCATAGATGCAACAACTAAAAGTCTCAATATTGATCAGTGTAAATAATATCAATGAAAACCAAAAAAAAAAGAAGGAAAAGGAAAAGCGAGAGCTAAAATGTTAATCATATATTCATTTTTAGGATTTATTTTCTAGTATTAATGTATCTTTGTCTCTTATGCATTTACCCTCTGTGTGATGGCTGAGGCAAGTCCTAAAACTATGTTTAAAATGTTGGTGTCTTAATCTTGGCTTCATTAATGCTTTACTTGTCTGTAATAATTATGGTACATGCTTCAGTTTTTATGCTAGTTGGATGGAGTAGTTGTTTAGCTGAACAGTGCTTAGCTTTCCAGACCTCATCTACTTGCTTTGGAAAGAAGATAAATTCAAGTGTTTCCAAGTACTTAAATTACCAATTCATCCAACAATAAAATTTGAAGTGTTCATCAACGGTTCCTGTAATCATCTTGAGGTAGAACTGCTCCATTATTAAACAGGTCCTCTTTGAAGACCCCCCCCCCCCCCCCCCTAAAAAAAATAAAATAAAAAAATAAGTTTACCTGCTTTTCTGCTTCTAAAAAGTATATTTTAGTAGTTTTGCGTCCAAAAAGAATAACAAAGCAGTGCAATTGCAAAGAGAGAGAGATCATCAGTGCTTTCACTTGCAATTCTTCATGAAAGCTTAGTACAGAGTTAAAGGGGATTAAAAATGCATGCAGGTCTAGTATAAAGCAGAAGAATCCCTTTTGACATATTTTAGCACCCTTTACTTCAAACTCACCCAGACATCACCGATGGCATACTATGACTAGATTCTAGAAATATTAATCAAGATTTTTAAGAAAGAAGGGGGTTTGTATTTAGCCTCTACATATTCCCCACAACACCTTAAGTAATGAAGTCAGTTAGATACTTGTCCCTATTACTCTCGTGTATATAACAAATTGTCCAACCTTAACTAGCCGCAGAAATGCTGGCACTTGGCAGTTCTAATGTTCATTCAGGTCTCACAAGCTTTCTCAACTCTATGAGTCAGGGTGCTCCAGCATCTCAATCAAAAGAAAATATCAACTTAGATGTCCCGATTTTACAAAAAGATATGAACAATCTTTGCACTTTACCTGAGAGATGCTTGTCCACTTCATTTGTTTCAGAGATTCACAGAGTAGTCGTAGAAATCGTTTTGATCTCGTTTCTAAAGAAAGTAAAGTATTCTGTAAATTATTTTTGGGATGACAGCATAAATTATAACAGGTAAAAGTTGAAGGAGAATTCCAAAAACAGGATTATCCAATTCACAAAATGAGTTTGCTAACATTGGATCAACTAATTCGTACATTGAATCAATATTCCGAAATCAAATAGACAACGAATGAAAGAGAGACAAAATCAGTTGAATATAGTTTCTATCTTCTTGCCGGCCTTACCCTCTTTTCTTCTCAGCACTTCATCCGCATATTTCACAGAGTAACTCAATGAAGAAGAAGAACGTTGGGATGTGAATGAAATCGATTTTTCTTTTTCTGGAAAAATTTGATCGAAATTTTTATTTGCTACACAAAATATATGAATAAGATTTCTTTTCATGATTTTCGATGATTTTGTTTTTGAAGGTGAAACAGATTTTAATGTTTATATTTATTCATATTTTCCTTCTCATAAAATAGGGAAAATAGTTACACAAACGTTACCAGCGTTCATGTATATTTTGAATCTGTTAATTAATTATGACACATACCAATAATTTAATGGTTGTACAGGAGATGAGGCACAAATTGGAACAGGTGATTTGAGGCCTGCCTAATGGGGGTGTGTAAGTGTTCATGCTGATTTGGATGGAATTACAAAGTTTAATTATCGAATATTTTGTTATTTATGAATGTAATAATTGAACCTTAGTTGAGGTTAAATTAAATTCTTAAAGTTAAAACATTATTTTAATTTTGAAGTGAGTTTATTCAGTAATTTATTCGAATTCATTATTTGCTTATGTCTTTAAAATATATAAAACAAATTAGTATACTTATAATGATTTGAATAATGAAATAATAAGCTTTATAAAAGTCAATAGTTTTTTATTTGAAATTGTGAGGGTGCAAATTATATTAGACCAAAAAGTAAATCTAAGTTCATTCCATCTTCAATGTTCGTAGTCTTCATGCCAACTAAACCTGCTTCACTAGGCCCAAAATCTATGTCGAAGGACACTACTTGGAAGCAACTACTTTCCTGCAACAAACACAAACCTCGTAGCATGAATGAAGCTTCATAACCAAGAAACATGGCCTAAGCCCTAAGGCACCAACTTCTTTGCAAGTTACAATGTAAAACACTACATAGAAAAATGGTATTAGGCATGTAATATTTACCTCTATATATCCATACAAAAAATGGAATAATATAGTTTAATAATAAAAATATATACGCATTGTATATCGCATAGTTAACATATAAAATTAGTCCGAAGAAGTACTCTCGACAGTACATGGCATCCACTAAGAGGGGAAAAAGAAAAAGAAAAGACAATAACTCCTTTACCACCCTACTAGTGGCAACATTGCCCATCATACAATCATCATACCCTTCTAGTATATATTATTATTCTTGATGTCTCAAGAAGGATATATGCAAATTGTTGTGGGAGAAGATATTACAAAGAGAAGAATAGTTAAGATAAATAATAACTTTTGTATTCAAAGTGTCTCCAACCCTTGTTTATTATTTTTTATTTGAAATTCGTTGTCCTGGCAAATTTTAGTACCTATAAAAAAAATACAATACTATTTCTTGGGCTCAACCCAAATAATACACAAACTCCCTTGGCAAGAAAGAAAATGGAGTTATGCATACATGTATTGTTGAACCATCCATCAACAAATACTAATTTACAAAACTAGATTGTTCACAAAGTTATGAGTTTGAATAATGTAACTCTCAAATTTGACTCATTTAATAAAGCTATATCTCGACAAGTGAACTTGCTGAAATTTTATGGTTTATCTTGTAAATTAACGATTCACCCCAACATTTTCCATTTTCCGTGATTGAAGATTGAGTTGCTTTGCTTTGCTTTTCTTAATCTGGACCGAGACTCTTGAAATGATGCAAAACAAGTTTCGTTATATACAGCAAGAATCCCAGTTCCTGGTCTCCCTCACAGGTTTCACATGTACACAAGAATATAGAAGCTCCGGCCTACTCCGAATCACCCAACTCAAGTTTCCAACACTTGGGGTCCAATTCAGCCTGCCAAGCAAAAACGCACAACATAACAACACACACATGTTGTTGCATCACTGAGTTTTACAACCACGGGCGTACCTGAAATACTTTTTCTCTCCACTGGAAAGTGCAGCCGCGGGCCTCCAAATGTTCAAAAAGGCGTTGTGGCAACGTGGATTTGAACGAGGCCTGGAGCTTTACTTTAGCTAGTCCGCCACAACCTAAGAGTGCAGCAGCTAGTCCGGTAGGGGTCAAGCCCTCCCGGTGGAGGACGGTCATGCTCTGTAGACAGCTGATACTAGCGAGTGACACCAGCCCTACATCCGTCACACTGGTATACGATAAATTTATCTGCAAACAGTTGTAACAGAAAATCAATGAGGACCATCTACGACAATGAATAATAAATACTTCAGTGTACCTGTTTGAGGTTTTGAGACAAGTGAGCAAGAGGAATCATTCCCCCATCATCGATGTTCTGACACTTTTTAATGTCCAACTTGGAGAGTTGCTTGCATCCAACAGCAATAGCAGCAAGGCCCAAAGATGTAAGGAGAGGACATCCGCGACACTCTAATGTGTTTAGTTTTGTGCATTTCGACAATGCCATCAAGGAGCTGTCAGTTATGGATGTACAATAGGCTGTGTTGATCATTTCCAGGCTGGGGCAACCACGAGCAATCGACAAAATACTTGAATCCGTGATCCCGGCAGATCTGGAAGAAAGGACCGACTTGTTTCACGATGAAGGAGTAAAAATAAAAAGTGTGCAAAACTGGTGATATGAAGCATTATATTATCACCTGTATAAGTCTATCTCTTTCAGCTTTGAACAAGAAACGCCGACGTGTGTAAGACCCTCGTCGGTTATGTTCAGACAGATCCCCAGCTTTATGCTCAAGAGCTGCGAGCACCTAGAGATGGATTTCAGGCCTGCAGCAGAGCTTGAATCAGCCACACGGATACCATATTGATGCAAATATCAAACATGAAAATACATGAGCATAGATGAAGAACACATGCAATTCGGTGACGTATTTCATCAACACATGCCTTAGCATACAGAAACTAATTAATCTCAACAGGTTTTTTACGCGATGAATAATAGCTTTAGTTAAGGAGAGTATAATAGTTTTACCTTCATTGTCTATTTCGTTATCAGTGAGGTCGAGCTCCTCAAGAAGATGGCAACGCTGCCCTATCAGAACGAAAGCTTCAGCCGGAACTGAAGTGCAGAACTCCATCTTGAGGGAAATGAGGGAGGTGCAAGAATTTGTTATGTGCGCGAGCGAGACATGAGTTATTTTGCGACAGCAAGTGATGTCTAGCTTCTGCAACTCTTTATGCTTAGTAACGAGCGAGGATAGTCCTTCATCTGTCACTCCCTGACACTTGCTCAAGCTCAGTTCCTTCAGGGAGACGCACCATTTCCCGATGGCCTTGAGCCCGGAACACGTCACCTGGCAGCCGTCGAGCTTCACAGATTGTAACATCGAAAGATTTTGCAAACTATCAGCAAGGGCAAGATCCACCTGAGAAATCAGAAGGAAATAAGTATACTTGGAGAATATAGTTCGAGGAAAATGGGATACAGTGCGAGACTTACACAAGAACCATATGATAAGATGAGCTGCCGCAGACTTCCAGCAGCGCTGGTTAGAGATGACAAACCAATGTGACTCATATTCTGACAGCTCGACATATCAAGTGTCTGTTAAAATATGAAGAATCATAAAGTATTAAGCAACGAAATATACTCCTGAATATTAACAATCAATTGTACAAAGTATTTGTTCCCTAGAGCTATTTACTCATGTTCGTGGTTGTAAAATTCGTCAGAGGCTAGTCAAATGCTCCGGTATCGAGTAGCACCTAGGGGTTACAGGCATTTGGGCTGACAACTATAAGAAAATCCTACTTATTGGATGAGATTTTACCATTGTTAGGCACATAAGTTAGGGAATCCTAACTTCACCCAAAACCATGGTTAAAGGTGAAGTATTGATCCTCCCTCCACCTATATATACCCATCCACATTGGGGTATGAATCCAATGTGGGACAAACCTCACATCATAACATATAATGGAACTCAGTTAAACTATAAAACTAAAGTAAAAGCAACATTTTAAGGTGATGAAAAACTAAAAATCTCAAAGTCTCAGAATGATACCGAAAGCAAGTACCTCCAACGATTTGCATACTAGTTCTGGTGCTGTGAGCCTGTCATCATCAATTCCAAAACAACCTTCAAGAACCAGATCTTCAAGGTGTTGCAACTCTAATATTTGTGACAAACATTTATTCGTGATCTGCAAAAGTGAAATCGAGACACCATCAACCTCCAACATCATTGCTCAATATGGTCATTTCTATTCAAAATATCACACTTGCACAGAAGAACTAAGCCATTAAAAAAAAAGTTAATCGGTTTCCCAAAAAAAACCTATGTTACAACCAAAATAAAGTCCTTTCTGAATCTAAGTTTTGGGAGCACATTGAAGCAATGGAAAAGTAAAATATTTGCAAGCCTATCAAAGTTGGATCCCATTGAAGTAATGTAGGACCTTGACAAATGGTTGTGCATATGAAAAATGCAGAAGTTCGTCATAAATCTAGAACTTCCACATTTTATAAGGAACAATCTTGTGATTGCATAAGCAATAGAAATAGAAAACAACAAATATACCATCTGAATGTTATTTATAATATCATATTAGATTATTCAAATGAGTATCCCATGTATCTCATTACCATGTATATTTGAATAATCTAATATCGTCTCATACAGTGATTCAAGGCGATGATTTAGCATATCCACACCATCCCATGTAATGCCACAGTTATAACTGATTTTTCTCCTACCCCATGTATCTCATTACCATGTATAAATAGACCCTATAGAGGATTTTTCTGAGAACTACATTGTCATTATACTCGATTATAGAGATACTCTCTCAAGATATTCTTCAATAAACTAATTCTTTATGGCAATTCCTAAGTGTTCATTTTATTCCTTTCTACTCTCATCTCTCACAAAGTCACCCACAACCATTAATCCCTCCACCATGAGAAAATAATGGCCATTGACCCTCATTAGGATCTGTGACCTGTTTAACAAGTAACTGAGTTTTATTTTATTTTTAAAGCATGTGTTTGTATCCAATATTTCCAGCAAAACATCAACTTTCAAATTTAAGCATCACGCTCAAGTAAACAGCAGAGTATAAAATAGTGGAAAATCAAGCAAAGCTAAGCAAATCACTAATCTATACAAGGGAAAGCTGAGACTTTTAGTTTAGTATAATGGGTTAAAAAACAATAGTTAAGATATTAGAAATCTTAAGAATTAATTTGAAACTTATCATAATCATCAAAGAAATGCATTTATCTTCACGACTCAAGACTACAGCAACATGCATTCATGTTCACTCGAGATTGCTGCATAACATAGAGCCAAACAAATTATGGATTTCACACAAGAAAGCAACAACAACAAACCAAACATAAACATAGATTCGAGATCAGAGATTTAGCTGCAATACCGGCAAGTAAGAGAGATCCAGACTCCTTATATTCTTGCACTTAACAGCAATCAACCCCACACCTAAATCACCAACACCCAAACACCATTTCAAGCTAAGAAGCCTCAGTTTCCGACACCCCACAGCAATACAGCCTATTCCAATATCTGTAATAGATTTACATCTCACCAGCCACAGCCTTTCCAAGTTCTTGGCCTCGGCAATCGCCGCCGCCCCCAAATCCTTGAGCTCCGTCGCATTCGACAAATTAATCTCTACCAAATTACCACAACTCACGACCAAATCCGACAGACCCACATGAGAAAAGAACCTGGACCTCGAAAGATTAATCGACCTCAACATTTCTTTACAACCAGCAGAGATCACACCGAGTGAAGCGTCGGTTATCCTCGGGCACAACGAAAGATCAAGATTCGAAACACAATTATATCTACTCAAAACTTTCGTCAAATGCTCGGAGCGGAGGGGTTTCAAGAATTTCCTGTGACGAGATTCAATGGCGTAAAACGACCTACAAACAAGAGAGAATGACTTCTTATCACAAGGGTTCTCTTCGAGGAAATCAAGGATGATGAACCCTATCTCTTCAGACAAAAGATCGAAGCGGCTGAAGGTGGATTCTGGGACTGATTTTTGCTTCTTCATTTCTCTTGGGACTGGACTTTCTTGCTATTTATGGATGAAGACCGGATTTTTCTAGCTTTAACGTATGAGTTCAGGCTCAGATTGGTACGGATTTTAGCTCGGAATCCTGCGCTGGCGATTCTAAACCCGGGGATTATGGACAGCTGTATATACAAGCAGTAGTTGGTGAAGACATATCTTGGTTGATAACCAGAAACAATAATGAAAATGGGGAATTAAGATGCAACCGTTAACAGAAACTACTGGCATTGATTATATAAGCAGTTGTTGAGGTGAAGAGCCAGAAGTATATGAATCGAGGAAGAAGGATGTGCGAAATGACGGGAGTACCCTTTTGGCGTTATCGCAGAGATTTGGCAATGGGACCTTCTACTTTTTTCATTGGCATAATTACCCTCTATGTATCATTCAATTTTTTACATGGTGTGTTTTGTTTTCTTAAAAGAGTTTTTTGAATATATTTTTATTTGTAACTTATATTTTAGAGGAAAATTCTAAAATAACACTATTTTTTATGTGAGATGCAAAAAATATTATCTTTTATAAAAAAAATGCAGAAAATAGCAAAATTGTTCATTTACACTTACTTTATATAATTAAACATGAATTTTGATATGTAACTTGTTATATCAATATTTTTTATAAAAAATTCACAAATTCTGGTGCAAAAATTAAATAAAAGAATTAAATTATCTGCACAAGTATATAATGGGTGAATTTTTAAATAATTAAATTGGAATTCCAATTGAGTTTCAAATTCACATCCCAGTCAATTATAAATACAAATATAATTAAATTGAGATTTTCATAGAATTTTAAATTCATGCCCAAACTTTAATTTTAAATTTAAATAATAAATTGAAATTCAAATTAAATGAAGTTCACATTTATTAAATTTTAAATATTAAAAAAACCTCAACATATTTCATTTTGAATTATTTGAATTTTGAGTATTTTAATAAAAAAATTTTGGATAAATTAAAATTGCTATTATTTCCAATTATTAAATTGAATTGGAATTAAAATCTAAATATTTTGATATGTGAATTTGGATTTCATATTAAATTAATAGTCAATTTGAGTCATTTTAAAGGAATTATTAATTCATTTCGGAAAAAAATTGAACAAATAAAGGGCGGCATGAATTCAATTTTTATGATACAAATAAGGGTTGTGAATTCAACTAATTAAATGGTGGTGCGAATTGATTTTTTTATAATTAAAAGGGAGATATAAATTAAATTAATTAAGGTTGGCGTAAAATTACACTTAATAAATTAATTGTAAGTTTGTTTCATTTACATATGGGTGTGAATTTTATTTCTATCATTAAATTATGTTATAATACACCAAATTATTAATTTAATTATGTAAAAAAAAGGAAATGAATAAATATGTTATAATTTTAACCAAAAACAAGGGATTTTATATGTTTGATTAGACACTTTCAAATAATTAAATATAAGGGTAAATCAGACTTTTCATTTAACTTTTACTATTTTTTGCATTTATTCATAAGAGTTGTCATTTTTTCAATATGTTTTTACTTTTTTGCTATTTTGAATTATTTCCTCTATATTTTATTTGTAAATGTTTTTAAATAAAAATATTGGAGTTGATACTCCATTCTCTCATTCTAAGGTTCGAAAAGGTTTTGATCAAATAAAAATTGAACAAATGATATTTTTAAAAATAAAATAATAGTTGATAAATTAAGCTATTAATTATCATATAAAGTATTCAGAAAATCATGGATAATTTAGAGGAATATTGTCACTTATAAGAAAATTAAGGATATAATAAACTGTAATACAATGCAAAAATAATTATTTTTTAAAATAAAAAAATCATTAATATAAGATGTCATAGATTCATAAGACTATTTCCATCAGTGCGTGTGACATCTGTACCTCTAGTACACGTGACTACTGAGGTCGACCAATTAATCACCAGCAAAGATTACAAGATGTCATAGATTCATAAGACTATTCTCATCAGTGCTAAGAGAAACAGTGGGAGAATAAAACAAAAAAAACTTTTGAATTAAAAAATTAAAAAAATAGTACATTTTTGCAGCACAAGGACAACCAGCAAAATAGTCATTAATGCTTGTACACTTCACACCCAACTATTGGGTGCCATTTTTTTTTTAAAAAAAATAATTTTAATAATTTATTACTCCCTCCGTCCTGGATGAATTGTCCCGGGTTGATCGGACACAATAACGAAGGAGTGTGAGTGTAAAGTAAATTGAGTGAAATTAATATTTTATTGTTGAGTGTAAAAAAATTGTCTTTTTAAGTAATGAGACAATTGAAGTGGGACAGACGAAAAAGGAAAGTAAGACAATTGAAGTGGGACGGAGGGAGTATTTTTAAACAATTATTATACTCCGTCAATTTGCAATGATTTTTTAATGGACTTTGATATGTGTGATAAAAAAACTCATTTGTTGATATATTTGAGTGCTTGTTTGCGTTCATTTTACCTCATATCATATGATTTTCGTGTGTTTTTATCTTGATTTCGTATTTTGTGTGTTGGTGTTGTGTAAGGAAAGAATTGAGTATGTTTCATTAAGTTTTGCCCAATTTTAGTGAAAAAATCAACCCAGGTAGTGTTTAGGCATGGCCAATACCGACCCGGATAAAGCAGGGGAGCAGTAGGGTGATTTAAGAGCCAAATCCCGGTTCAAATATTTCTGGGTTTGGTCGAGATTTGTCTTTGTCTGGCAGAGCTCGACCAAACCCCTGCTCAACTCGACCAGGATTTGCCAAACAGAGGCAAATCCCGGTCAAGCTCATTCGATCCCGGGCGAACCTGAGCATGCTATTTTGGTAGATTTTCAATTTTGAAACATCCGGGTCGAGCCAAAATCATCTGGGGCAAAATGGAGGTCTGTGGACTTATTATTAAAGGTGGAAGGACGATTTGGGAAAGAACTTTTGGCAAAAATTGAGCGTTTACACTTTAGATTTCCACTTCCCACTCACTCTAAACCTCATCCAAGGTGGATCTAAGGACATCCAATTCAATTGGAAGATTGAAGATGATCAAGGCATAGATCAAGACCAAATCCAAGCATTTGGGGAAAATTTCTCTCTTGTTTTATCTTTATAATGGATTTGTGCATTTTGTCTTTTCAATTGAATCGAATTAAAGGTATGTCTAACTAAATACCTTTATATGTTGGTAGATTGAAACATTGAATCGATTGATTGAGCATGAATTGTATGTTTACCTCCATTCATTTGATTGCACTCACTTGAGCCTTTTCTTAAATCACATAGTGTAGGCATTAACCAACTATGTGTGTGATAGACATCGAGATTGCAGCCAACATGCGGATTGAGATATTGTGAATAGTGTAGATGCATATAGGTTTTGATCCAATCCCTGTGCGGAGATTGCCTATAGGTCGATAACTTACGGTCTTTTTGGAGTTAAATTAGGTGCTATAACAAAACTGTTTGTGTATCTAAATTCATCTACTCTTATCTTGCCAGTGCTAAGGGAGATAGGAAGTATAGTGTAGGTTGATCATCTTTGAATGGATTAAATGATTGTTTGCATCATTCAAACTAATTTCTTTGATTCAATGTAGAATTCTACCAATGTTTTTTGTTCATAATTGTTGAATTTCATACCTTGTGGTTGATGCTTGCATTGTAATAGTGTGGAAGTGTGAGATTGTTAATGATGAATGTTGAAATGTTTCATGTTTTGATTTTAGCTTAGATAGATAATTGATTTACTTTCATTGCCTAGATTAGACACAAACTCAACGACTTAACCATTCTTAGATACGAAAGCAATACATAACTATCGAGTATTCTAATAGGCGAAGGGTAGAAGAACTTGGATTGATATTATTCTTTCATATACACTGGAATATAATTAGCTTTTGTTAGTTGATTTTAGTGTGCATTAAACTTCCATAAATATTTTTTTAATGATATATCATTCATGTACTTGTAATTTAAAATTTTATTTGTTGTTTTATATTGTGTTACTTTATATTTTATTATGTATTAATTATTGTAATTTTTATTTTTCAAGTAAATATAAATTTTTAGTGCTTAATAATTAATTAATTAATTTAATTATGAATTTAAAATATTTTTTTAATTTTTATATTATATTGAAATAAAAAAATAACATTTTAATCAAAAAGTTAAGTTGGGTTGGTCACTGATGTGAGAGATAAATAATATTAGATTGTAGGTTGTTTAATGGATGAATAAAAATGAATATTTTATTAGATGGTTGAGTCATAATTCGATCACTGATGATGATAGTTTGAGATCAATCACCAAACGACAATCGTGATGGAAACTCAAAACTTTGTACCCAGTAGTTGAAAGTCGTGGATATCACCAGCTAGTAGTAGATATGATGCTAAGTACCATGGACAACTGAAGATACTAGAATGAATAGCCTAGCACGTGGAATTTGGTAAAACTCAACTAACTAAAGTACCTTGCAATCGAGGAATAGTTGACGAAGCCCGACACTCACAGTGTGGTAAAATGTAGTCAGTGTAAGTCTCCCATTGGAGAATAAATAAGAGTTGTAACCTATGTTCAAATGATGTGGACAACTTGAATTTAGTGATATCTTTCCGTGAAGAAATAAGAGTGAATATAGGGACAATTGGATCATGAACCACTATAAATTCTGTGTGTGCCTCTCTATTATCATTTTTAGTTATATATTTTATGATTGCTTCCATTAGTAATTAGCTATTAGGGTATAAATAAAACCGAGACATTAATCTTCTTGAGTTTTTAAGTGTTCTTAACTGTCAACTAACTATTCCAGAATCAGTTGGGAACTCAATCTAGACCCAACTGAACGCACTCTAACTTTGATATGAGAACTTTAACATTTATGTATGCGAACACATTTATATTCCTAACTTATAATAATATGTAAACTTAAATGGATAAAGAATATAAATAAAATACATTTCAAATATTTAATTTTACACTTTTTACAATTGTGTTTTAATAATAAGTAAACCAAAGAAAAATCTATGAAGAATTTAATAATAGTATTATTATAAATATTTAAGTATTATCTCAAATTAAAGTTGCTTAAACCTCAAGATATTAGACATAAGTTCTGTACAAGTGAATATTTAATACATTTTTTATAAGTTAAAATAAGGTCAAATATTCGTGATAAAAATTTATGCGAGATGATGAGATATGTCACGTTTTAAGTGGAACGTTCATTTGTGCATAGTATATTTTTATCAAAATATTTTCATTTCCAATTGAAATATTGTCATTCCGATTAGAATGAACAATTCACAAATCAAAATGCGTTGTAATGTTTCACAAAAACACACGTCCCACATGAAACTCATTTAATATTCAAATATAATTTAGAGTATTCATTATTTTTTCAAATTAATAACAAACTCTAAACGATTTCAATTAAATAATCAAACTTTCTAAACTACTCAAATATAAAACCCCATTTTTCATGACGGCAAGCTTGATTGAATTTGTCGATATTCCATGTCACCAAACAAAATGACACGTGTACTCAAAATAATGTAATTGTAGAAAAAGAAAAAAATTATGTTAAAATTGTTTAAAAAAATAGAAAGATATAAGAAATATGAGAATCTAATCTTAAACGTCCTCGTTTATAAATACATAAGTTAAGTGTTATTTTTAGCTAATTTTTCATTACTTGGGAAACAATCAATTCTATATTTGCATAATTTGGACTAATTTGATTATTTAATTAAAATTTTATAATTAAATTTAAATAGTCTAAAAGTATATTTATATATTCAGCCTTAAAAAACAATGGAATTTTTCATTAAAATAAAAACAATGATTGATGAAGCAAACAAGGTTGAGTAGGGGTATAGTGGTAAATGAAGGGGTGGCATTGACAGTGCCGTACGGAAAGGACAGGAAAAGGGGGGGCAGAGTAGAAAAGGGCAGTTTGGGAAAGGAAGGAGTAGGGGTCAATAAGCAGAATGGGTTGTATTTGGGGCAGAAAATATTTGAGGAAGGACATATCCGGTGTGCGGAAAAGTACGAAACCATCTACTTTTTTTTCCCGTTTCTTTTTCAATCCTTGTTGAAATTGACACTCTTCTTGTCTTTTTTTCACCCCCCCCCCCCCAAAAAAAAGAAATTAAATAAATTATCATATAGAGATTAGATCGGAATTCCAAGATAAAATCTATATAATAAATAGAAATGAAGTGAATTCTAACACCGCATCTACTCCATTATAATAAGTATATATGATGATAATGAAGTCAGGTTAAACAGTAGCGAATGTTACACTTCATTTTGATCACATCAATTGTTAACATAAAACACATGAGTTTTAAATTATGAACAGTTTTAATCTAAATCATTTATTGAGTAGATCAAGCTTTAATATTATATTAAAAATAGAACTTGTATTAAATATGAACGAATATGCATTTTTAAATTGATCATATTAATTGTTAAGACCAAAAGAAATAAAAATTTAGTTGAAATTATTAATTGAATATAAATAAAATTTAACATAAAATAATTTTAATACGGAAGAGAATTATGTATATATAAATATATGTAGATATTTGGGAGTGGGGTTTGGGGGGTAGCCGTACTTATGAGTGAAGGAAGAGTGAAGACTTCCTTTATAGAAAGGGTAGAAAGCTTACCCTGATAAGAACAAAATGGGCTGTATTCCATTTCCAATTCCACCTATCACGCCTCCCTCCTTCAATTATTCTTTCTTAGTTTCTTTTTTTTAATAAATAAAATATTTTCAACTTTCATGCTCATCAATCATCATCATAATAAGTCACCTTATCATGTTAATTTTTAAGATTGCAAATATCACATTTTTTAGAGTAAATTATCAAATATATTTTAAATTAAAGGGTAAAATAATATATATTATATATTATTGTGATTTTGTTATAAATATTACAAATTGTGCACATTATTATAATATATGCCTTTTTATGAAATTAAAATGTATGTAATACGTCAAAATATTATTTTTATTTTTTAAATTTATGACTGAAGCAAGATTCTGATGTTGAGAAATTAACATAGCTTACTAGGGGGCTCTAGAATTTTAAATTTAGGGGTACAAAGTATAAATAAAAAAAATTGAGGGTACATAATGTAAAAAAATATATAAATAATACTCCCTCCGTCCCATTGAAGTAGTCCTACTTTCCTTTTTTGTTTGTCCCATAGAATAGTCCCATTTTCCTAAAATGGCAACCTTTTTCACACTCACCAATAAAATATTAATTCCACTACACTCACAACCCTTAATTCCCGTGCCGAAAAGAAAAGGGACTACTTTACCGGGACGGAGGGAGTAGTAAAATATAAATTTAATAAAATGAAAAAAATATATTAAAACCAAAAATGACAAGCCACAAATTTGTAGTGTATTTTATTTGATATTGAACATGCATTAATTGGAATATAGATGTTTCTGGAATTTGAATATAACCTTCACCAGAAACCTAAAAACCTGGAAGATATGATTCTATTCCAAATTTAATTGCGTCCAAAGGGGAAAGTTCTAGTTGTAATTAGGGGTGTGGAGAAACCGAACCGAACCGAAAAAATCGAAGAAAATCGACCAAACCGATCAAATTCGGTCGGTTCGGTTATCGGTCGGTCGGTTATCGGTTTTGAAGAGAGAAAACCGATAGCTTATCGGTCGGTTATCGGTTGTTAGAATTTTACCCCGATAAACCGACCGACCGACCGATAAGATATTAATTAATTATTATATATATATATATATATATATAATATTTTAATATCTAAAAAATTCTAAAAATATATAATGTATATTTTTAATTTCCTAAAAACCTATTCCTAATTTCTCATTCTCAAATTTCAATCGTCAATACTCAATCCCGTTGAACCCAACCCTAGCCGCACGCCCGCACCGCACGCACCGGCTGCGCCTGCTCGCCTGCTCCCATCTCGCCGGTCACTGCACCGGTCTGGCGGTCCCTGCTCGGCGCGCCGCTCCCCCTGCTTGGCCCACCCTGCTCGAAGCAACTACCCCAACCAGCAGCCCACTCTTGCTCCGTCGCTCGACTGCTCTCTTCTCTTCCGGTCCCCGCACCTGCTCGGCGTCCCCCCTGCTCGGCTCCCCCCTCTCGGTCCACCCTGCTCGGCGCCCCCTTACCCACAGCCGGCAGCCCACTCTCGCTTGGCTGCTCACCGGCCCCTGCTCGCGTCCCCCCTGCTCGGCAGTCGGCTCCCCCATCTCGGTTTTTTGGATATTCAAAAAAAAAAATTATGGCAGCCCTTATCGGTTCGAACTGAACCGATGATATTATCAGTTCGGTTATCGATTCGGTTCGAAAAGCTTATCGGTCGGTTTGCCCAGTCGGTTCGGTTGAATCGGTTTTCATCCTATCGGTCGGTTTTGAACCGAACCGACCGATTGCACACCCCTAGTTGTAATATTATATTAAAATTGTTATATTGATTGTGATATTCTAATAGAAGTATACAGATAAAATATAAATTCCACGAGGGACAATAGTATTTCATGAAATATTCTAATATAATTGATTTTATTATTTGTGTTATTATAATGTCGGGCTTTACTTAGGTTCAATTCAAATAATTTAATAGGTTCAAGAAACATATATAGACTATGGATAAATGGAATGAGATAATCTATTCCAACTTTTATACTCCATTCTCTATTTTATTATTGGAATTATAAATTTCTATTCAATATTTTTATTTAATTTTAATATATTATAATTGTGGAAAATATGTGCCTTAGGTATTTTAAGAAATAAATATTCTCTTCCTTCCTTCTAGTATATGTAGATCCCACATTTTATGGGATACGATAGATAATTTTCTAATTTTGCTAAAGATATGTGAATAAAAGGTTGCCAAACTCTATACGAATAACACATCAAAATTCACAGAATTTCTCTCATATTTGTCCTTTATATTTCTTTTGTTCATTATGCTTACCTTCCGCTCTAAATTTGAGATGTGTATCAGAGCAATTCTTTCTTGGAGACTGCTTCTGATTTTACTATTACCTCATTATTTTCCCGTATTCTTTTCTTTTTGGCCAGCCTTAATTCCTAGGTTTATTTCCTCTGTTCGACCAACCTTAATTGTTGGTATTTTTTAGTTTTGTTTCTCCTATTTCTCATTCGTCTTGATTACTGGTGGACGTTGGTTAAAATATATCGGACGCTGCACCATGAAGTGAAGCATCATCACAAGAATCGAGGGATCTCAATCAAGAGAAGCTCGAGAGGGTGAGATTTCTTATTAGCCGCCTTGAGAAGCCTTCAGGTACTTGTTCCTCAAAATATTCAGGTAAGTTTCCTACTTCCATTGGATTAAATACTTCAGATACACTTTTCATTAACTTGTGGATCTTAGACTCAGGAGCCATCGATCATATGACCCACTCATCTAAATATTCTTCAAACTATAGCCCATGTCCTAGTAGTCGGAAAATAGTCACAACCGATGGTTCTCTAACAACTATTGCAGGAGTTGGAGATGTCCAAATTACCTTAACCCTGACCCTTAAAAATGTTGTCCTTCACATTCCCAAATTATCCACCATTCTTATTTCCATACAAAATCTTACCCAAGATCTATTATGCAATGTGGTATTTTACAGCAACTCTTGTGTATTTCAGAACAAGGGTTCGTGGAGGACGATTGAACATGCTAGAGTTAGGGACAACCTTTAATATCTTGAGACTCCAAGACTGCATGACTTGGCTAAAAGCAAGGGGCTCATGTTAGAAACCAGTTTATCCAACAAGGAGAAACTTATTCTCTATCATCGCCGCTTAGGACATCATTCTTTTAGAGTTGTTAAGGTTTTGTTTCCAT
>JAPKLW010000176.1:528602-549509 GCA_026898455.1 Plectranthus barbatus
ATACTACTGGAAATCATGATGAAGATATGAGATATGCAAATAAATACAAAAAGAGAGTAACATGTTGTTTCTGATTCTGCACAAATCCAAGAGTCTAACCCAGAGCAAGTGAATGAGGTAATAGTTTCTAATCCAAACTCACAGGTTGTTAATGATAAACTAGATTTACCTATTGTTGTTAGAAAGAAACCAAGAGAGTGCAAAAACAGACCTCTATATCCTTTAGCCCATTACCTATCCTTCAAGAAATTCTCTTCATCTCACAGAGCCTTCCTAGTTAGCCTAAACACCATCACTATTCCTACCAGTGTCTCTGAAGCTATGTCTAATGAAAAGTGGAAACAAGCTATGAATGTAGAGATGGAAGCATTGGAGAAGAACGGAACTTGGGAGTTGGTAAAATTACCTAACGGAAAATAACATGTTGGATGTAAATGGGTGTATGCAGTCAAATACGAGGCAGATGGAACAATTGAGCGATATATGGCTCAGTTCGTAGCAAAATGATATACTCAGACTTTTGGGATTGACTATCTCGAGACTTTTGCTCCTATTGCAAAGATGAACACAGTAGGGGTTTTATTAACGATTGCTGCTAACTATGAATGGGACTTGCAACAGTTTGATGTAAAAAAATGCATTCCTGCATGGGGATTTAGAGGAAGAGATTTATATGGAGGTTCCACCAGACTATGATAAGAACTTTGGCGATCACAGGCCTTATATGGTCTTAAGCAATCTCCTCGGGCATTATTTGGAAGATTTGTTAGGGTTATGTTGGGATTGGGGCTATAAACAGAGCTAAGGAGATCATACATTGTTCATTAAACATTCTCCTTCACAGAAAGTCACAACTCTACTTGTGTATGTTGATGATATCGTGATAACATGGAATGATGATGATGATGAAAGGGAGACATTGAGTCGTTTCTTAGCTAAAGAATTTGAGATCAAAATGTTGGGAAAGTTGAAGTATTTTCTTGGAATCGATGTTGCTCATTTGAGACAAGAAATCTTTATCTTACGACAGAAGTATGTTACAGATCTTCTTAAGGAAACAGACAAGACATCATGCAAGCCAATGGACCCAAACGTCAAACTTGGGACAACAAAAGGTGATGCTGCAATAGACCAAGAAATGTACCAACGATTGGTAGGGAGACTGATTTGTCTCTCTCACACTCGACCAGATATAGCTTTCGTAGTAAGTGTAACCAGTCAATTTATGAACAATCCGAAGGAGGTTAATTTGCAAGTTGCTCATAGAGTACTTCAGTACTTGAAGGGAACACCAGGAAAATGTATTCTATTAAAAAGAAATAAATATTTGGTGCTCGAAGCATACACTGATACAGATTATGGTGGATCCATAGTCGATAGAAGATCAACATCGAGATATTGCACCTTTCTTGGTGGAAATTTTGTGACATGGAGGAGCAAGAAACAAAGTGTGGTAGTTCGATCAAGTGCAGAGGCAGAGTTTAGGACAATGGCTCAAGGTGTTTGCAAGCTACTTTGGTTAAAGATTGTTCTTGAAGACCTAAAAATCAAGTGGGATGAGCCTATAAGACTCTACTGTGATAATAAGTCTGCAATCAACATAGCACACAATCCAGTGCAACATGACCGAACAAAACATATTGAGATTGCCAAACATTTTGTCAAGGAAAAGCTGGACATTGGATTGCTTTTCACTTCTTATGTTCCAACAAATGGCTAACTAGCAGATGTTTTAATGAAAGGGTTGAATAGCTCAACGTTTAAAACTATTGTATCCAAGCTCGGAATAGAGAAAACCTATTCACCAGCTTGAGGGGAAGTGTGGAAAATATGTGTCTTAGTTATTTTAGAAAATAAATATTCTCTTAATCTTCTTTCCTTCTTGTATAGATATAGATCCAATATTTTATGAGATATGATATAGATCCCACATTTATTCCTAATTTTTCTAGGGATTTGTGTATAAAAGGTTGTCAAACTCTATACGAATAACTCATCAAAATTCACAAAATTTCTCTCATCTTTGTCCTTTATATGTCCTTTGTTCATTATGCTTACCTTCCGCTCTATATTTGAGAATAATATAGATTAATTTTATTAGTTTAATTGTAGGGTTCATATAATTCAGTTAGGATACATAATAATTTTTAGTATTTACTTCTTAATAAATATTGATTATTGTTAGGAAATTTGTTAGAAATTTACTTATTGTATTTTGTTTTGGTGGGTCAAAGTGTAAAATCATCTTTGTATGTCTCTAGATTCAGTTCCAATTTTGTTTTAAAATGTAAAGTCCTGTTGTAAGGTCTTTTATTATCGAGTTGTAAGCTGGAGCTAAATCAAAGAATAGACTGAAGAATCAGTCTGGATGCACAAGAAGACTCAAACAAAATGGTGCTCAGTATGGACCTGACCAGTCTGGATCTCAAAAGAAACTGACGAGTTTGGAACTACAAATCGGAACTGGCTAATCTAGGATCCACCAGTCCAGGGGTACCAAACTTACCAGTCTGGGGATAGATGTTATACTTAATGATGACATCAGCCAGTATGGAATTGCCAGCATGATGGTATTATCATGGAATCCTAGTTCCAACCCCCTCGCATAAGAGACAATAAGAATGTTATGAGGAATAGTACTGACAAGTACATACTTTAAGGATTAGAGATTTCTTAAATTCTACAAGCCTAATACTTCGGTCTTATACCTTGGATTGACCAGTTCAAGATTCCTCATATTGACCAAATGCTGCCGTTTTGACAGGAAAATGAACAGTCACTGTCGCAGTTAGAAAAAAGAGTAGAAAAGCGGGAAAATGCACAATACTTTTGGAAAAGGCTAGCTACGTGCTGATAAGACTCACTTATCTATATTATTTTCTAGTGTTTTATTTAGTTTTGTTAAGTTTATTTACATATTTTGAGCATGAGTCAAAGTTATGGGGTATTATGCTTGTCATGGTGTGTTTTTACAGGTTTTAGGCCAAAAATTCATTGGAAACCCGTACCGAAAGCAGTTGATGTTCAAAGAAACAGTCATGAATTCTTTCACACATGGAATTTGAGCTAATGGAGCATGGAAATAGAAAGATCTTTGAATTATTTTTCCAATGAAATAAGAATCGGGTCAATTGGAGTTCGGGAGCAAAAGTTATTGCCAATTCTAGATTTATAGTTATTAATTGAAAGCACGAGAGGAAAAAATTAATAACAGGAAAAGGAATTTGAATACAATTAATTTTCTATCTTAAGGGAAGATAATAAATTGTAGAGATTAAATCCGTTGATTCAAAAAGGTTGATTATTATTGTATTATTGAGGCCGACAAAACAAACACATTCACATAATAGTAACCTAGGCTATAATTATTAGACTAAGAAATTATAGTATTTTCCGATTTCCTTGATTGATTTTGCATGTATTCTGATTGATTGTTTGTCCTGGAATATGTGTTCTTTAAAATTTACTTTTCAAAAAAACCCTTTAATTTCAAGTTTTGTTTTCTTTACTTTTTAAAACCAAAACCCTGATTTTCTGTTTACTCAAACACTGAATTTTAAAATTATAATTAGTACATGAGATAATTTTCCCACACAATTCCATTGGGTTCGACTTGAGTTATAAATTTTATTTGCCACTGTTGCTATAATTTATCTGTAGATTTTACAGTGATCACCCGCACAGAGTGAGAGATCATTGGATTGGTCAAAAATCAATGTGTCTAACGGCTCCAAAGTTTGAATCTCAACTCCTCTGTCGATAAATAGTCGAGGACCTCAACAGATTTAAAAACTAAACTTGCGGTCTTCAAAGAGCCGAAACCATGTCAAATTCACGACTCAAACGTTCGAGGCATTCAAAGTTTTTTGTGTGTCACTCTTGTGAACACGAGGGTCAGAACATCTGTTCTTGAGTTAATCTTAGTATTCTTTCTCTCCAAGAAAGAATTCAACAGTCAAGTACGTCTGGTACTTTGACTCTTACGGGCGATATTGTCGCTGAGTTGACAATTTAAGGGAGAACTATAAACACCCTATTCCAGCAACGAGGGGCTGCATGGTGTGCCCACACTCCGAGGAGCTGTGAAGTAAAGGACAAACAAATGACCAGGCGAGTGAGCTTGTGGACTGAAGAACATAACATTCTTCTGCAAGCGATAGATCGTAGGAGCACCTTCTACATCCAATACTTAGTAGATTTCCAGAACTGTGCTTGAAGAGTGAATGTAGGACCTTTTTTTTCCAAGCCACTATAAATCATTTGTCCTTTTACTACTTTTAGTTTATCAGCTTATATTTCTTAAAACTCAACACTCAAATGTTGCAGTATAAAATTGAAACTGACTTTAAACACTATCAAGACTTAAATCGCATATTGAGCTTTGATAATTAAACTGAGACTGACACTTAGTTTGGATAAGTGCAAGTTTTATTATTCAATATTTCAATGTGCAACTAAACTTACTCGAAAAAACCAGGACCAACAATTATTAAAATTGATTAATTCATTAAAATAATTTATATTTTTTAAATTCTGATTTTTGTTCATAAAAACCCACTAGAGTATATTGTATAATATTTATTTATTATTTTTGTAAAAATAAATACTCCCTCTGTCCCGCACTATTAGTCCCACTTTCCGTTTTCGTCCGTCCCGCACTATTAGTCCCCTTACTAATTTTGGCAAATTTAAAACAATTTTTAATCTTTTAAAAAAATATGAAACTACCTAAATACCCTGCAACCCTAAGAAAAATGACCCCCTTGCCCCGCCGCATATTATCCACCCTAATGCAATTTCCTCCCCCATTTTCACATGAACCCTAAATTATCTCGTCCTCTCGAACCTTCGTCGCCCCTCTTATTCTTATTGCTAATCTTCGGACCTTCTTTTTGTCGGCGCCCATCTCACCGCAATGATGAAGTCGACTATACCTTCGTTGATCCGCAATGATGACTGCACCTTCGTCGATGTTGTTGCCCCCTGCTTCCCCTCCGGTCGTTGAACTGTTGTTGCCCCTGCCGCCAGTCGGTCGTGCAGGTGACGTCCCCTCTATCGATAGTTCTTTGAGTCCCTACTCTATTTTGTCCTTTTTTAAAAATCTACATTTTTTGCATCTGTCCCTTCTCACCGCCGGTGTCACGGAGACGTGGATGACCAACAACTCCTTCTCACCGCCGGTGTCATGTGATAAGGGCGTCGTTGCCGCAGGAGGCTTGGAGGCGTGGATGGCCGATATCTCTGATTCAATTGATGACCATGAGGGAGCGTGTCTGAGCGGTCCTTACACCTTTGAGTGGGCTAGGCCGACGATTGAAGACCATGAGGGAGGGTGTCCGAGGGAGGAGAAGTTGGTTGTGGTTCGCATGTTTTGGGAAATTTTTTCCCTAATATTCGGTGATTTCTATTCTTTGCTCTTCTTTTGATTGGCTCTGTTTAGATGGCTATTTCTTCGTATGTTGGTTCTTTGATTCGCATGTTGGCTCCTGTTGGCTCTTTGATTCGCATGTTGGCACTGTTGGTTCTTTGATTCGCATGTTGGCTCTGCTGTTTCTGTTAAATGGATGTGGTTTGTCTCTGTTGGTTATGTTAAATAGTTGTGGTTTGGCTGTTTAAGTGGTTGTTTGATTCGCATTTGGCTCTGTTGGTTCTGTTGGTTATGTTATGATGGTTTTTGGTTGTATGATTCGCATTTGGCTCTGTTGGTTCTGTCGTGATGGTTGTGGTTTGGCTGTTGGTTCTATTTAGATAGCTGTCTGTTCTATTGGTTCTTTGATTATGTAGTGGGATTGTAGAGCTAATGATCTGAGATGATTAAAACATTTATATGCACACACTTGAAATGTATGGAACACATTGGTGATGCAATATTTTGAAATGTGTTAATTTTACCAGCCTTGAAGTGGTTTCATCAAATTGTTTGGTGTGTAAGCTATAGAATAACGTTGTCATACAACTAAAAACCTTATTTTTTCATTAATGCATTCCAAAAATCACATGCATTAACTTAAATGTGTTACAAAAGTCACATTCATCTTTATGCTTTACAAAAAAAGGCATACAACCCTATTTATGGTATCACAACTCCTAAATCACCAATATGTATCACATTTTCCATGGGCTTGAATCTTATGATGTTCAAATCTTGCACATACTCTATAGCTTGCAAACTGAAACTCAACCTAAACAATTTGTTTGGAGCTGTCAAAGCTGGTTTGATTGCATTAGTGTGTGCTCTGATCAGATGTGATTCAGCCCATCTTCCCACTACAGATTTAGGAACATTTATGCTGTCTGCTAGAGCTCTAATTATCCCTCTTTCTTGATATGGAACTTGTGAAATTTGTTGAATGTTTACCTCATGTTTTACCTCTTTGACTCTTTTGAATCCGTTTCCCAGCAAATGTATGACTTCACCCCTTTCTCTTTGTTGTTTTGCAGATTCTCAAACCCTTGAGATTGTCTTCCTGCAACAGTTGAACTTTGTTGCAGCCTCAGTCATCACTCATCTTCCCTATTCTTGGATGTCCATTAATGCAATTACCAAGGAGGAACTGCATTATTTCCTCCTTCAAATAATCTGAAACATCTTTTTTGGCCCCCATGTGTAATATGATTTTGTAATTTTGAATTTGATGTTGTAAAGTGGTATCTGAGGTGTATTTATAGAAGTGTAAATGTGTTTGAAATGTGTGGGAAAATCATATTTTTAGGATTTCATTTCCCACAAATTTTGTTGAATCATTTCCTTCTTTTGTAATACTCCTTATCATTTAGGTAATTTTGCACATTTACACTCCACTAATTTATTTTTAATGCATTATTTTATTAATTAATTCTTTTTGCATTGATTTATGTGCAAATTTTATGGGGACTAATGATCATGGACACAGAGTCACAGAGATAGAGTATTAAATTAGTAAATAGGATAGTAGAGTGCAAAATAAAACACTATTGAAAAAAATGAAGGATTTGATCCGTGAATAAATTGGCCCACTCAATTTACAATTGCATATAGCACAATATTTTTTAGACTCGCCAAAAACTTAAATTTAGAGAAATTGACATTATTGTCTATACAAGAATGCTTCAATGTCCATTTTCACATTACCGATTTGTTGGGAGATGGAGAAAGTTAAAGTTATGCACTTTGGACTTTGGAGTACATTCAAATAATAGGATTATACAATTCAAGGATTTGAGTTAGAGTTTACAACTTGATTCGATAAAAAAATTGTTTAAGTTCGTTTATCAAAGTTTGTCTATTAAACAAATTAAATTTGAGTTTTATAAAATTCGATTAAAAACTCGTGAGTTAACTCGTTAGGTAAAATTAGTACAAAATATAAAATATAAATTTTATAAAATTAGTGTTTAACAAGTATGATAAATTTTTGTATTTACAATAAAAAATTGAAAATGAATATGAATATATTATTTTTAGAATAGAAAATTTTTATTTCGGAAAAAGAATAATGCATATTTCAAATATAATTTAAATTTACAAAATTAGTTTAGACTCAACTAATAAGTTTGTAAATTTCAAAATATAAAAAAAAATAAAAACTTTTATCGATAATGAAAGAGCCAAACTTGGCAAAGTCTCAGATGAGACGGACTCATCATTTTTATTGTGAGACGAATTTAATGAAATGGTGTGTTTCTTTATTGCAAATGATGTCTCACCATTTTTATTGTGAGACGAATTTAATGAAATGATGTATTTCTTTATTGCAAATGATGTATTTCTTTGTTGCAAATAATGTAATTTTTAAAAATAAAATGATGTATTTAATTTATTGAAATGATGTATTAAGGTCGATCTTATAATAAAAAAAATAGTGAGACTGTTTATGCAACTCGTCAAAGTTAAATAGTTAAATAAGAGACTACTTGATTCGGTTCAAGTAGAAATTTAAGACTTCCTCAATTAATTAATTGTTATAATTTGAAAACTCACAATTTTATTCACTTAATAAAAATGGAAATATGTGTATATGAAAGTATTGGGCTAGCATAAAATTGGTAAAGACCATAAGTTTCGGTGTCCTTTTTAATTTTTTATTAAATTTTTTTGAACAAATGAGCATTAACTGTAAATTGGATTTGTTTGATGATTATTATAAAAGAATCTTGACATTCAAAGATTTGAACATTTTGTGACCTTTAGTAGATGTCATATTGACATCGCATACCAATGACCACAAGTCTATAGGGCTTTTGAGAATTCGTTCGAGGATGAAAATGGTTACTCATGTCCAATACCACTTTATCTATAATTATTAAAATATTATATATTGACAGTATAATTGAATGTATACACGGTTCAACGGTCCAGTTCAATGATGAGTTTCCAATGAAAACTCTATACATCGTGTGTTAAAATATCCCGATGAGATCCCAATGAAACTCCTCTTTGCGTGCATGGGGAGTGTATTAATGTATCTCACATTTATTGCAGACCTGAGCGTACCACCTTACAAAGGTAAAAATTCCATCTTCTTATAAACTGGTAAACTGATTTTGTAGAGAAAAAAATAAATCTTAACAATAATCAATTGGTTATGAGTTAGAATTAGTACTCTCAAAAAAGCTTGTGCATATACCTTTTCTAATATATATAAGTTTCTTGAACGCTCACTCTGACACATAAATAGTTTCATTATTAAATCATCATTCATGTACTTTAAATCACCCCAACAATCCATATATTAAGCATTACATAATAAAAATGATTATATGGAAAAGAAACAAAAATGATAACGTCAAAGAATACATCTTCTGAAGAGAAGTCTTAATAAAAATGCATGTTTACTTACAACAAAAAGGGACGAAATTGAACAACAATATTGGTTTTACACTACTACTTTTTCTATACTAAAATCTGCATTATATATATACTCTCAAACATTTACACAGAAATTAAACTTGTAAACAGTATACCACCTTTGCTCTCTACTCATCAACACACACATACATTGAACTAAAACGCTACTTTTACCTGGAATCGATGACATGAATATCAGATGTTTTGGATCTCCGGAATACAACATCCTATTTTTCCTCGCAAGGAAGTGTTGTCAGCTGAATAATTTGTAATGCATCATTCACTCCAGCTATCATCGTCATCTTCATCGCTACCGCTACCAGCCAAGGCCTGCAATATATAACCTTTTATTAATTAAAACTAGAGTGTAACCAGGCATGAAAGCTTTGCAGGGACTAAGAAAGAGACCTGACGGATAGCATTTGCTTTTTCCAAAATGGCAACAACTTTGAGATTGGTGTTAGGACCCCGAGCCCGTATGCTAGGTCTCGATGCCATTGCAGGTCTCAGGTTGAAGGACTAGCCAAATGAAGATTATATGCAGTTATCTTCTGTGAGCAGCGTACATGCATAACACAATTTATGTACATGGTTAGTCGTACCTTGGTCCTTATTTGCTCCAAGAGTGAATCTCTTTCTTCTACCTTCTTAATTTCGGGCCTCACTCTTTCTGTAACTTTCCTTAGCTGCAGGATGAGAGACAAAATTTTGAATTGTGGCATTAGCAGAAACGAATTTGCATTTGACAAAAGAGAGGAACATATTATACTTACTTTACTCTTATCAAGGAATGAGACGTCATCAACAAGAGGATTGCGAGGCCGAGGCAATTTCACTTTTTGGCTCCAACTTCCAGAACCATCTTCTGCAGCTGATGATGTAGACACACTCTCTGAAATTGGCGGGGCTAATGGCTGTGACTTGTTTTCCATCTTTGGGGGATGCTCAGCAGTCTCGTGCAAAGTTTTGGCATTCGAATTAGAACAACTATAGTCAATATTCTCTTCTTTTGAAGTGGTCTCAGCGGAAAATTCAGCAGGCGAGTGTTTCATCTCTTCATGTAAGGAAATAATGTCATCCGTGGATGCAGGGGGTAAGGAAGCACCACCATCATGAGTCGGTTTGGTTGATAGGGTAGAACCAACATCATCAGAGGGTGCGGTCAGAGAGATCAATTGAGGGAATGGATCCTCTTTTCTTATCGTCTCTTCCTCTGCAGAAGGCAAAGCATGCTGAAGCTTTCCCATCCTCCACTGAACTGGGGGGAGTGGTGGCAGTGGAGGTAAGTCAGAGAGATTTATCTGATTCGCTTCGAGAAAAGGATTACTCGCAGGGGAAACGGAGTCCTTGGGATATCCAGGAACATTTATCTCATCGTTGCTGAATCTTGAGAGCTCTGAAATTGAAGGTGGACTTGGACCGTTTGCAAGAGAAAATGCAGAGACCAAATTACTCTCTCCTTTGCCATCATCATCATCATCTTGTATTTGCAGGTTACTCATAGGCAACAATGGTGACAACTCCGAACTTATTTCAACAGGATGCAGTAAATTCTTATCAAGGGCGGAGGGTGGTAAACCAATATTATCTTGGATTGATTGTTCAGTGCCATTATCAACTGGCTGTGATGGAGCACCAGCAATATGACTTTCAAGACTGCTTTCGCTGAATAGTTCTTGTTCTCTATCAAGACCACATTTCTCTACAGGCGACTGAATCTTTGCAGAACGAACCAATTCCGCACTTTTATCAAATTCTAAATCAAGATGTGAATTAGGAACAAAACCTGATAATTCTGATTTGGGATGATCATTAAAAACGGAGTTGCAGCCAATTCTTCCGAAACCTGGTGCAGAAGACTCTTCTGGGTCCAGTTTCTCCGCAAGATCCAGTGTCCCATGACATTCTGAGGGCAAGTAGTTGTCGTTCTCAAGTTCATCTATGGGTGAATCATCAAAACAAACCTTTTGCTCGTCTACCAACTTACTGAGACTTGCATCATCAGAAACAGCCAGCACAGGAGAAGTGATATCAATAGATGTGGATCTACAAGCCTCTGAGCTGGACTCATTCAGCGATACATGAATCTCATTTGCTGGTCCCAGATCAGCAGCAGAGCTTGTAATTTGAATAACTCCTTGTGCATCGCAAACTAAGCACTGTGAGATTCCATCCATTTCTACAGTATCTGATGTTCCTGGCTCTTCAAGATCAACAGAAGTACAACATAATCTTTCTAGAGCTTCTGAATCATCAGGGGAAACATGAAATGGTGTTTTTGAACCCTGCAAACCCACAGCCTCACAAGGTTTAAGAATTCCAGCTGGAAGAGTATCATTTACTGCAATATATTCTTCAGGAATAACCTCTCCCTCACGAACATCACGGCCATCCATTGCCCTATCAGGAGAACTGGCCAGGTGTGATAAATTTAGATTTTCCAAGCTATCCTCATGGTCAATGGAGATATTAGAGTGATTATCTTCAACATATAGAGTGTGAGCACTGACCAATGATGTTTCCACAATATCCTTCCCAGGAGAAGCATCCCTTGTATATGGAAAATGGTTCAGAGAATTAGTAGAAACATTTGATTCTTCGTCACCCCATGTTCCAATAAGATTATCTCTTTTAGGTTCGATATTGTCTCCAATATTTGCTGCATTAGGATAATCAGAAAGGAAGTTTTCAGGCACCTCAGGAAACTCATTGTCAAATTCAACTGGAACCCGGTTTCCAGTAGACATCACGTCCAGAGTACCATTTGTTGAAAAGACATTAGATATTTTTAATGTGGAAGCTGCTTCATCTTGCAACTCCTGATCCTCCCTATCAGATTCATCCTCATGCAGCATACTGGAAGATGTTTTAACTGAACTATCTGTGTTGTGATGGTAGATCTCTTGTTCAGCAGAAAAACAAGGGTCACTCTCACCATTTGGTTCATCCACTAATTGTTCTCCATCAGAGGATCTTGATAAATCATCTCCTCTTTCTGATCCTAAAGCGGCACTAGGAGAACATGGTGGATCTATGACCATGTTTATCTTTTCTCTGTCATCCAACGTAGAGACCACATCATAAGACCCAGGTGCCCCTACCTTAAAATTCCCCGAAGCTTCTTTTGGATCACAAAGCTCCAAAGTAGGCATTGACCCATTGATGCAAAAAGTAGAAGTCACCTGCTCAAACTCATCTAGGTTGGTCATTGCACTAGTCTCAGTGCATGTACCATCAGAAACCACAAGCGATGGACCTGAGATGTGGTATGCATTATCTTCTTTCTCACCCAAAGTAGATACCTCTTTATCTGACTCAGGTAGCTTTGACAGACATTTTCTCACAACTTCATCAAGATCAGAAGACCTGTGGTTGGTGAATGGATCTGCCTCAGTGCATGTAACATCAGCAACCACAGGTCTTGAATGGTGATCCACTGGAAACCTTTCATTGGCAGTTTCCTGGAAAGATGATGCATTAGCATTCATATCAACAGGGATATGAGTGCATTGGGATCCTTTACTAGAAAAGCTTTCTGATTGTGACTTCTCAGTGGAAATATCTGGAGAATCAGAAGTGAAACTAGATATTTCTTTGGTGGATGAGTTGTTCCCCCCATCAGATATTGTTGAGTCTCCGGTTGACCGAGAATCAGGGGAGCTTGAATGAAGGGGTTCTTCAATTACTAATTCCATTTTTAAATCCAAGTTGTCATCATTAGTCATTCTCAAATCGGAATCCCTCTCCATTTCTGACTCCATGGTTGAAGGTGCATCCACAAAATTATCTATCTCACTGGCCATATCATCAGATTCATAACCAATTAAGCTTCCTTCTCTATTGCTTTCTGCATCAACATCTACAACTGTTTCACCAGTCACCTTATCCAGAGTGGATGAGATGCCATCTGTAATGCTAGGATGCGAACTGGATACCTCGAAGACTTTACCATCTATGGGATACTGATCTGGGTCATACATGGGAGAATGCAGGGCAACACCCTCTATATCTGGAGATGAAAGAGTACTACTCTTTCTTCCTGCACTCTCTCTGTAGGGACTCACTGGTCTGAATTCAAATATTTCAGAACCGAACTCCTTATGATCATGTGTTGCCAACTTCAACTCTAGTGAGTCCCCTGTCATGTCATGAAGCACTTCATGTTCTGGGAAAGGAGACTTCAATATTTCTTCCATGTAGCTCTTCCCAGTTTTTGAGTCAAATGGAAATCCATTCAGTCTCCTCTTTAATTTGGCACGGCGAGAAGGGGTGCTAACACCATTTAAGACACTCTCCTCCAGAAAAAGCTGATGGAGTCTGTAAGATACAAATTAGATAAATCTCATTCTTCCTCATTAACTGATAAGAGAACTACATAGAAAAAAGTAACATTATAAAAGTCTCACTTGGTATGAGATGTTGGTAAAACTTCAGGGATTTCTCTGTTTTTCCAGCGTGGTCCTTTCTTCTGTTCAACAAGAAACCAGTAACTCTAACTGCATGAATTAAAAACTGGCAGCGAAAGCAGTTATGTAAAGAACCAAATGTTTGTCAAAGGGACCTTTTCATATTGCTACTTCAAGAAAGTGAAAATAAGAGCAGGGAGCAGAAATGAACCCAGATGCCACTTTTACTATGTACTAAGGTTTATTTTTACTAATTGAGGCAGCCTCATGCCCCGATCACTAAGGTACCAACAATTATCAGAGCAGTTATATAGAAATATAACATAAAAATGGTAAAGTTTTGAATGAAAATGATTATCATCTAATGCGTTTATCAAATGAAAAATACTAACAAGAAATGCCAAAATATGCAAGGTTGTAAAGTTTTGATATTTTACTGGAGCTAATCTTAGGGTTTCCGGTAAACCAGACTCTGAAACTCAAACATAATAACAGCAAGAAAATCCTATAAATGAACGAACACTCCCAGGCTTCTGTACTCTCGTTTGCTGCTAAAATACCAAGTTTGTCTTAGGAAATTACCTTTGTTTTACGGATCTTCTTTTCCCTCTGGACATCTGTAGTAGTCATTCCAGTGGGCTCAACTTTAAAAAATGAAGGATCAGTATAGCGCTTTAGACATGCTCCAGCACCCGCAACATCAAACCTATATTGATGATGTAATTTGAGATATTATTTTTATGCAAGACAATCTATTCATCGTAAATAAATGAACAGCAGATTGTACTTGTCAAGAAGGAATAGACGAGGAGGTGCCCTGCATTCTTCATAGGAGTCCCTTATAAATCGAGGCAAGTCTCCCTGTGAAACTACATTCTTGTCCGGCCGTAGATTAGGATGCCAATCAACACCTGCAACACATTTGCCAAATTACAATTACATCCAACAGCAGTTTGAGACATGCTTAACAAAAGACGCAGCAGAAAGAGAAGCAGATTTCTTCAATAGCAAAACACCCCTACAACATGATATTACTAAACACACACACACACACGCACACTCAGCATTTTGCTCCACAAAATACCATGTAATTGTATTGAGTGACAAATTGTGTAATAAACACCTTTTAAGCCTCTTATAAGAAGAAGCAAGCGACAAGTCCCATCACCCATGTAAAGTAAAAAAATTGCTTCAAAGAAATGATAGAGAGATTGATGTAGGGATTTGTAACAGAAAGAACAACGGGAAATACCAGGGCGGTAAAAGAATGAGGAATGATCTGTCTGGGAGAGAAATGCTCTCTCAACAGAAGGAATCTCAGCCTCAAGCTGTTGAACTCGAACTGCTAAGACATGCCCCCTTGAAGCAGTTGCCATCACATCCTCGTGTAGATTATGAAAAATATCTGCAGCAAACCTTCAGTAATCACAAGAAATGAGCTACTATGAGACTCTTTTATGTAATTGCATTCATTAATTTTAAATAGAGAATTGTGCTAACATATTTTATTCCTCATAAGCAAAGAAGTCTACTCTGATAATTTGTACTCGGAGTCAGCTATAATGGTAACCAACTTCCATGGAACAATCAGAAGTTACATTAGAATCAGAACTACCAAACCAAGAGCAAACTGATCTGCATAAAATTATGCATATCAAGGAATTTGCGGCCCCCGCCGGGCCCCAAAAAAAAAATCATAAACAGAGTAGCATAATAGAAACTTGAAACAAAAGCATCAAATGCATTTCTTGACAGTGGGTAAGTGCTAAAAAATGCATCCACAGCTAGTCAATTGGATTTACATATTTCAGCCATGAGATTATTGTATGCAGCAAATGTGCACTCGCTTTGATTCATGTAACTGAAAAACAAAGTGATTCTCAATAGTAAGTAGATTCTTTCTCTAATATTTTCAGCTTGTAGTCTGCAGCATCAAAGTGGTGGCTTGCAAATTATGAATAAGTTTGCCGAAGACTAAACGATCCTTGGATAACTTCTTTTTCAAACAGTTCAAGCTGCTTTGATGCTTAGGACATAGCTTAATTACAAGAAAGGTAAGGAATAGTCAAAGTATAGTAAGTACATAGTTCCAATCCATAATCCCCCTCAATAATTGGGATAATTGAGTGCCTACAATCAAGCACACACCACCTACTGATCAAATGCCCCAATTGATACAATTAGGCAATTGAGCTCAGATTGCATATACAAAAACCCAATACGAACCAAGAGTAGAACTTGATAATTCAGAGACCTTTATCTCATCATAATCTGAAGAAGTAGAAGAAGAAAGATCCACGTAAAAATCACCTCAATTGGCATAAATCTCTCATAATCCTAAATGCATCACAATAATAGAGACTAACTAATTAAATACCAACTCAGAGAGGAACATACGCAGAACTAATCTCCCAAATTTGGATCAGAAACACCAATTGTAATCATAAGAAAACAAACAATGAATTGCTGTTAAAACTTAAAACTAGGAACTCTCCAAACAAGATATCAACATAAAATCTAAACCAACAAAATTATCCTATTCGTAAAATCTCATGCTTGCATTCCCTCGGAAACACCAAACTTAATTAAAAAAAATCGAAAACACGCACTCAACACTTGGACGCACAAACTGAAATCTCCAACCGACGAACATCAAAACTCAGAACCCCTAATTCCCCACATTTCAACCAAAACACAAACATCTAATCCGATAATGCACACAACCACACAAAAAAGTAAAAAGTAAGAACTCACTCGGCTAGGTCGCCTAGCTGGCGAAGAACTCCAACCAAGCCGGCCATGGCTACACCTTCAAGCAACGCCTCGGGATCATCCTTATCAGCTGCTCGATACAGTTCCGGATCGGCCAAACTGTACTCATTCCGTATCTCGTATCTACTAATCGGCATTTGTTTTTTTTGTTTTTTCTCCGTTTGAGTTTGCACAAATCAAACCTCAATCGAATTCAATCAATTCCGAAACTTTCAGGTTCACCACCTCCAACCACCACCGATAGATATAAATGCTGTATGTATATATATAGATAGAGACAGTGGTTTTATTTACTCAATTTTTCTTTTTCTTTTTAGTGATTGTGCTGCGGTGATGAGTTGAGGGACTCAGGCGGAAAACTGTTGACCATTTTAAATAGCCTCCAAATAATATTACTGAGTTAAATAAATTTTAATCATTATAAACTATTACAATTTTTTTTCAAATATATTAATGATATACATATTATTACACTATCATTTTTACTTAAAACTTTCAATAGTGGCGAAAATTTGACAACAAAATGTTGATACGATTTTTTAATTTTCCTGTCACTGAATCAGTGTTCATATTATAAATTTGTAATACAAATTATAATTTATAAATTTATTTAGGAAGAATATTGTATATTTTAAAAAATTACACTAGCTTTTATATATTTGCATCTTTATATTTTTCAAGATGTGAAAATTATTTTAAAAATCGTATTATAACATAATATTTAATTTTGTATAATTTAATATATTTTTTGGATGAGAAACACGAATTCATTTTTCATGCATCGGAGAGTTTATTATTTTATCATTAATTATATATATATATATATATATATATAAGATAAAATTCTAATTAAGGGATAATATATTAAATGAGACCAAATCTTGTCTTTGATTTTGATAAATAATGGTAGGATTATATTTTTCTAAATTAACAGTTATGTATTTTAATAGGGACCATTAAACTATTAGTTCAATAAAACATAATATACTAATTAAACACAAAATCTAACATATTATACTAATTAGTAACTACAAATCTACAATATGCAAACTAGTTAAAATGTTAATATTAATAATTTAACATGGGATCCCGTAATAATATAATAACCTTAACTAATAATTGTAATTTGTAAGATTAGACACGATTTTCAAACATTGTAACTCTCAATTTCAGCATTTTAGATACGAGAGAGAAAATGAGGCACACACGATCCAATACAGTATCATCCCACAATAAGCGGCAACAGACGCGGCATCGTATTCGTACCAACATCCCATTTCATGTGTGTATATATATACAGGGAGTGGATCCATTGAGAAAACTCTTAACGTGAGAAAATGAGAAAGATGCTTGATTGCATTCACGACATTGCTTGATCGTATTCAGGTCGTTGCTTAATTGCAATGTTGCTTGATTGTGCTTTAGTTGTTGCTTGATTATTTTGTTGCTTCATTGCGTTTTAGTTGTTGCTTGATTCAATATCAACCATTGATTTTTTTAGATCTGATGGATATGATTCATTCTTTTTTCTCACAGGGGGATTTTTTTTTACATGATCCCTCCTCTATATATATATACGTTATAAAGGTGTAATTGAACTTAGAATACTATCTTCTTTTACTTTAGCTGATTTATTATCGATTCAAATTTTAAGTTTGAATACTTTTAAATTTACGAATTTAATCCAGTGTTGGTTAAGGAAAAACAATATTTGAGTATGAACATGAACTTATTTCACAAAAATTTCAATTATATCTCAAACTATCCACATTTTTTCAAATGTAACCAAATTGTTGGAATATTTAAATAAATACCCAAATTATGTAAAATTATATAAATATATCACAAACTATTTTTTTTAGATTAACGAATAGCACACTGTATTATTGGAAATCCAAGTTAGCAAATTGAATTTTCGGATTTAAATTTTCAGTATGACAACTCATTGCATATGACTTGAATTTTTTTACGATACACTCAACTTTCTGTTGACCGGAAAAAATAGTTTGAGATATACTAGCATAGAGTTAAACCGTTTAGAATTATTTAAACATTCGAATAGTTTGGTATATTCACAAAATGCTTTGGTATATAATTGAAACTTTTGCCAAAATTTCATATTCATACTCATACTCAAATTCAAATTTTTTATAACTACATAGATTTATCATACTTGTATTATTAAATTATGAAAATATTAATTTTATACAATCAATAATTTTCTGAGCTAATGAGCTCACGAGTCCAATAGTATAAAGTTTTTTTTTTATATAATTGAGTCAAGACCCAACTAACTCACAGACAAATTTGATTTATTTACAACCTTAGTCATTATCATATAAAATTTAATATCATTTTCAAATTCAATCACTACTTATTATTTTTTGAATAGTTGAATCAGGAATTTCTTGAATACTGTATTATGGAGTAAAGTTCATTCATTTCTTTTTACTTCTTGAATAGTTGTATGAAAATTATTGTGGAGCTCAATAATTTCTTGTAATTCAAGAATGATAATAAAACAACCAACATATTAGTAGATAGTATATTACTAGATTTAGAGTTATGTGATTTTCATTTAGTTGGGTACCTTAATTTATTTTTCTTTTTATTATTTTGTTTACTTTTTTACGTAATAAAATTAGGATTCTTAATACGCTAATTAGAAGAGTGATCAAATTAAGTTGAGTTTAGTAAAGATTCACATTTAACTCGTTTATTTTTATGGAGTTTTAAATTTTTTTTAATCAAATATTTCGAACACAAAAAAAATAATATAATCAAGTAAACAAACATAATAAAAGGTTCATCCAACGGAACAAGACAAGCTCGCACAAGATTTTGCCAAAATATTTATAATATAATTGATCTAGTGAATATTTTTAAGTTTTACATCCCTAATTATGCTATGCATCAATTATATTTTAAGATGAATTCATACTCAACTGGAAGTGTATGTAATTAAAGTATTTTATTTATATCCAGTAAATCATAAGTTAGTTATTGAAAACACTCAAATAAGATTTAAATTAATACACTTGATATTAAACTTGAAAGATGCCATATTAGATATATACTTCTGTACAAGTATAACTAAAGAATCTCAAATTTTTAAACATGATGTAAATTTAGAATAAAATTATTAAGTTTACACTTGAGGTTACAAGTTAACTTAAAGTTCAAATAAACTTAATAGAACCATAATTGGAGTTTCTAGCATGTTACTCTAAAACTAAGGATGTGATTTTATATCTTATATATATATATAGAGGAGGGATCATGTAAAAAAAAAATCCCCATGTGAGAAAAAAGAATGAATTATGTCCATCAGATCTAAAAAAATCAATGGTTGATATTGAATCAAACAACAACTAAAATGCAATCAAACAACAACTAAAGCACAATCAAGCAACGACTTGAATACAATCAAGCAATGCCGTGAATGCAATCAAGCATCTTTCTCACTTTCTCACTGGATCCGCTCTCTATATAGATATAAATATTTTTGAATAAAAATTTGGAATCGATGTTGGATTCTTCAATTTTTTTTATATAAAAAAAGATATGTTTGAATAAAATGAATAGAAAATTGCTAATTATGGCTAACACCATAAAAACAATTGAAGTTTTATCAATAAAAAAACTAAAATATAGTTTAATCGTAGATTCAGAATTTAAAAGATGTATTTTCAATTTAGGATATAAAATATACTAAAATCCCCAATTTAAAATTTGATATTGTTAGAAAATTTGAGTGTTAGAAATTTCCTTTATCTTTTTTTGTTTTGTTTTGGCGGGTCAAAATGGCATAACTAGTCTAGAAAGTCTCTAGATTAGGGAGGATTTTCATTTTTATTACAAAAATTAAAAGTGTGGACACAATTTAACACAAAATCCTAATTGTGGACACATTTAGACACTTTGGGAATAGAAAACCCGAAATTAAAAGAGTTTGGTAAGGTGCTGTTAAAAAAAATAATATTTTAATCATTATATAATATTATATTGGAGAAAATAATTTCGGGTTTCTAAAACCCAAACCTTAAATAATATTATATTGAAGAAAACAATTTCGGATTTCTGAAATAAAAAATGTTATTCAAATATTCAAAAAATTCGAATGAAGTATTGTTAAAAAAATTATTATTTAACTATACTTAATCATTTTCCTGAAACCCGAAATATAAATTTATATATTTAAAAAATTTGAAAAGAATACTCTTTAAAATATAATTTAAATCTATCAAATTCGGGTTTTGTAAACCCAAACTTCATAAATCAATATTTTTTAAAAAAGTTGGACAAATTTAAAAGTATCATATGAAACCAGCAGATCCATT
Source organism: Plectranthus barbatus (assembly GCA_026898455.1). Classification (NCBI taxonomy): domain Eukaryota; kingdom Viridiplantae; phylum Streptophyta; class Magnoliopsida; order Lamiales; family Lamiaceae; genus Plectranthus; species Plectranthus barbatus. The sequence goes on from JAPKLW010000176.1 coordinate 548,948, forward strand.
TTTAGTGAGTGTATGAATGTTATTTTTAGTGAGTGTATGAATGTTAGAGTTGGTGATGGACGGTGTGTTTATAAAGTGGGAGAAATGAATTTGCTGGTTTCATAGGATACTTTTAAATTTGTCCAGCTTTTTTTAAAAATATTGATTTATGAAGTTTGGGTTTACAAAACCCAAATTTGGTATATTCAAATTATATTCTTAAGAATATTCTTTTCGAATTTTTTAAATATATAAATTTATATTTCGGGTTTTAGGAAACCGATTAAGTATAGTTAAATAATCATTTTTTTAACAATACTCCATTCAAATTTTTTGAATATTTAAATAACATTTTTGATTTCAGAAATCCGAAATTGTTTTCTTAAATATAATATTATATAAGGTTTGGGTTTTAGAAACCCGAAATTGTTTTCTTCAATATAATATTATATAATGATTAAAATATTATTTTTTGAACAGCACCTTACCAAACTCACCTAATTTCGGGTTTTCTATTCCCAAAGTTTCTAAATTTGTCCACAATTAGGGTTTTGTGTTAAATTGTGTCCACACTTTTAATTTT
>JAPKLW010000176.1:564509-603347 GCA_026898455.1 Plectranthus barbatus
AAAGGTTATTCGTTACTTCTTTCCCTGTGGGATCGATAATTTTATTTGCCGCTATATTATTAGCTTTGCTAAGTCCTGGGTTAAAAATATACGCGATCAAGGGTGCCGTGCGAATAATGTATATAATGAAAGTGTATGAGTCCCATAAAAAAAAGAGAAGTGAAAAAGAAAGGACGAAAAGATACAGTGCTTGCTGATTGATTGCTACAACATATAGTTAGCATGAGTGAGCTAATTTGTTCTACGAAAAAAATAAATTTATGTACCACTGGGAATGTTCAGATAATAAAGGAAGGGGAGGAGTCTTGCTAGGGATAATAGGTACTACTTTGGGTATAGAATAAAGAATGCCTATGAATGCTCAATTATTTAGTCACTTGATCCAAAATTTTCCAACCTTTAACCCTAGCCTAACATTACAAGCCGAAAAGTCCTTCCGATCCTTTGATTTTAGAACACCGTTAGTGGAGAGGTTTGCATTTAATTCATTATGAAGAAAAAAAAGTGAGTTCAATGAGCATGATGGTTTATGCATTGAAGGGCGTGTGGAACTTGTATGGCTTGAGTCATTGTACTTTTGAAATAAGCTAGCATGGGACTGAAATAAATGAGTCGGAGGAATGTTCTTGCTAAACCATTTTGAATTATGAAGAGATGAAATGTTGTGAAGTTTATGGTATGTGACTCTAGCTGGATCTTCCGTGTTGATGAGAGCAATAATGAGTTGTTCCGAGCATTGAGTTGTTCTTCAGCTTGTTTTGTTGAGTCTGGGTGATTTTGTTTACTCGGGACGAGTAAAGGTTCAAGTTTGGAGGTGTGATAACTCTCTTAGGAGAGTTATATTTATGCCTGTGAATTAATAAATTTGAAGCCCTCGAGTCTTGTTTAAGTCCACTTTAGGGGTAAATAAGCATGTGAATGCATAGTTAGTGTCCAGTGAGTCATTGTTGCAAATTAATCACTTTTCGGTCTATTTCTAGCAATAAAAGTGCAGGAAACAATAGGAGGCAAAAATCTAATGGAACGTGCATGCTGAACTAGATGCTGATAACGTGTTGTAGCATGCTGGGTATTCCAGAGAGAGAGAAAAACGGGGAAAGAGAAAATCCTGAATTGGGTTATCTGCCAAATGCTGACAAGGACATGATAAAGCTTGGCTGAGCTGGATAGTGAAGAAACCTGGATTTGTTGCCACCTGGGCAGGGACAATTAAGGCATCACAACTTTAATTGTGGAAACCTAGAAAGATATTCTTCTAGAATATTGGAGCCCACATATAAAAGGAAATATCAGTTCATTTCAGTGGGTGTGCGTGATTTGAAGAGTAATACAACAGTCTTGGAGAGTAAGAAAGGATCAGGCACCAAGGAGTAGAACTAGAGAGTGGCCGAAGGAGGAATCCTGAGGACACCATTGCGGGATTAAAGGAATTCATCCCCAGCTATCTCTGTTTGCAGTTTTAAACCATTTCTTATGTTTAGATTTAAAGACATTTCAACTATGTTTTATTTATTTCTAGCCATGAGCTAAATATTCTAGACTTAGGTTGTTGATCTCTTGTTGGATTGGTGTTATGTTTTGGATTCCTTGTTAATCTATCAATTCTGGGTGTTTACCATTCCTATCTTACTCTGTCTGGCCAACTTAGTTAAGATATATTTCTTTTCATGTTTGGAAAAACATGTTTAGGAGAGAGCCTTGAATTGAGCTAAGTCTAGCCATTGGAAAATGTGTGGATTTAGTGTGCTTTATGAATCTGTCTTATTGTGAGCTGGGTTTTGTCTAATCTAGCATAGGAATATGTGGATTGGTCATTATCTCAAGTATTCTTGATAGTTTGGAAGGACTGGAGAGAACTTCAGAGATTCAACACTAGAATATAAACTAGGGTCCATGCTGTAGCATCTTTCCAGCATGTAGAGTCAGCAACCTGAGTTGCCTTTTATAACTGAAACTTTAATTTGTCCTGTTCGTGTGTGGGCTTAAACTTGTCATTGTCTTGTTTATGTTAAGTCATTTATTTTGCATTAGGAATAGATTCAACCACAAATTGATTAAACCCCTGCTGTAAGTTGATTGTGTGCACGATTCTTCACAAAAGGCATTCCTCGTGGGATCGACTCTAGATACTCATAGATATTACTTGACAGTGTATGCTTGCACTTTATTGTTGCACACGTTGCACACGTACCAAGTTTTTGGCGTCGTTGTCGGGGAGTGCCAAAGAATCTTGTTGCTCTTTAACTACAGTTATAATTATCTATAGTATATTATTCACAAAAACACAAAAACAGGAGTATTCATATTAGAGATTGCAGTTCACTTTTCAGGTTTGTTTGGTGTATGAACCAGAGAGAACCACCTGAGAATCTACTATTTGACCCAGAGATCGAGAGAACTTTCCGAAGAAATAGAAGAAGACAAAGGAGAAGGAGATATCGAATGGCTAACGCAGTAGAAGGAGATCAAGAACCAGGAAATGCTTTGGTCATGGCTGATGCTAAGGACAAATGCATCCGAGCTTATGCAGATCCTAAGTTCAATGTTCTGAAATCTGGAATTGTGCAACCTGAGATTGCAGCAGTGCAGTTTGAACTAAAGCCAGTAATGTTTCAGATGTTGCAAACCATAGGGCAATTCAGTGGGCTAGCATCAGAAGACCCACATCTTCACCTGAAATCCTTCCAAGATGTGAGTGATAATTTTAAGTTACCTGGTGTAACTACAGAAGCATTGAGGCTAAGGCTATTCCCTTACTCTTTAAGGGATAGTGCTAGAACCTGGTTGAACAACATCCAACCAGAAACTGTGACATCATGGAATGAGATGGCAGAGAAATTCCTACTGAAGTACTTCCCTCCTACCAGAAATACTAGGTGCAGAAATGATATCATGGCTTTCAAACAAGATGAAGAATCAGTCAGTGAAGCTTGGGAGAGGTATAAAGAGTTATTGAGGAAACGTCCACACCATGGCATACCTCATTGCATTCAATTGGAAACTTTCTACAATGGACTGAACCTAACTTCAAGACTGGTGCTAGATGCTTCTGCAAATGGAGCCATATTGTTGAAGACTTATAATGAAGCCTTTGAAATTCTAGAGAGGATCTCTGAGAATAACTGTCAATGGTCAAACTCTAGAGCTCAAACAGCCAAGAAAGTGACAGGAGGTGCAGAGTCTAGCATTCTGACTACCATGCAGGCTCAAATAGAGGCACTTGGAACCTCAGTTAAGAGTATGGAAGCCTCTATGACAACTAATCAACTATCTCAATCATCACAACCAATGCAACAGACAGTGAACCAAGTGTTAATGGATACCTCTTGTATCTATTGTGGAGAAGCACATATGTTTGATGAGTGCCCACATAACCCTGCATCTGTCTGCTACATGGGGAATAATAAGAACAATCCATATGCTCCTACATATAATCCTGGATGGAGAAATCATCCTGCTTTCTCCTGGTCTAATCAAGGAAACCCATCAGGACCTCCACCACAAATGCAGCAGCCTCAGATGCAGCATCAACATGTGCCACAATAGCCGATGCAGCAGCAGGGCCAGCAGCCACAGATGCAGCTTGTTGGTCCTGATATATCAGAGTCGTCGTGCTTAAACAAGAACACGAAATGCAGCAGAATGATTAATAGTCACTTACACTTATGTTTTCCTTTGAAGATTATTTAAACTCAGGTATAGATTAAAGTATCTTCACTGTTATACACTAGCAATATGATTGCTAGGTTTAAAGTCTCGTGCGTAATAAAGAAGTAAAGAAACACGATGTTTATAGTGGTTCGATCCAAATAGATCTACGTCCACTCCTTAGCCGAAATGCTAAGAATTCACTAAGTAAGTATACAGAGTACAAGGATTCGCCTTGGACGTTAAGTAGGCAGTGAACTTTTGGCCTGGCTACTTGACAGCTATCCTCCGATATTCTGAACTTCTCAGGTGTAAGTCAGGCTGAGTCAAGGGCACACCTTCGTAAAACTTGCCTTTCCTACTTTGGAAGTTTTATAGTTACTTCCTAACTTTTCTTCAGATGCGGCTAAACGCCCGTCTTAGTCTAGACCTTTTCAGGTGTTCGACTGTTGGATTCTTTCAGTAAAGAAAGGTATCCCAATGATTGAAGAATCTTGACTGCAATCAAAAATCTCTTCAATGGAGTGTCAGTAATTCAATGGGGACACTCTGGTAGTTGAAAGGCTTTGAATATGTTTCGAATATTTGCTTTTCAACTGACTGCTCTTGTGCTTTTTGCTTTTGTCTTAGGAATCTCTTGAAAGTGAGTTAGAGTATTGAATGAGCAGCACTTCTCACTCTTCCGGACTTGTCTTTTTATACTTGAAGATTCAAACTTTAAATTTTTGTATCCGTTAGACACAACGGTCTCTTTGTCCGAGAGTGGCTCGTTTATCAGCTTGCTTTCTGGCTTCGTACAGTACTTTTTGACCTGCTTCTGAAAAGTCCTGTCCTTGCGTGTACGGTTGTCAGAACGTTGGTATAGCAATCGTTGTTAGCTGTCTTTCTTTGCTAAGCTCATTTGGAACGATCTGCTAGGCTTTCATTTGCAATCTGCTAGATAGATATCGGACTGATGAGTTCTCAGCAGTTGCTCTCTTTATTCCTGATTTCTTCGACTCCGGATTGTTAATCCTTTAGCAATCTGCTATGTGCTAGCAAATGCTGACTCCTCAGCATTCTGCTATCTATTTGTCTTCTAGCAAGTGTTAGTCTGCTCTAGCAATCTGCTAGAGATACTTCGGTGTCAGCAGGGAGAACTCCTAACAAACTAGTCTATTACAACTCGATGCTTGACCTATACAGGACATTACAAGATATGCTAGACTATACTAGAATTCAGCATTTGATCGACCAATCTAGTAAGGTTTGATGCAACAAAACCTTTTACAATGTGATCCTAAGGGAGATTCAGGAATAATTTCCCAACAATTTCCCCCTTTTTGGTGCGATCAAAGCTTACTATCGCGTTGCTGAATCTAAGAGGAAGAATGTCTGTGTTTACAAGAACCTATGCTAATCTAGCAATCTAACACAGAGTTTATCCATCTTAGTTCGAGCAGAGTTGGTTGTAATGTAATTCCCCCTCAATAAATGCTGGGAAATATTTCTCGTTCAATCATATAAGTAAATGCTGCAAAGGTAATATGCTGGAAATTCTAGCACCCAAATAAATCCGCAGGCATTTTACTTTACCAACCTTACGTGATTGAAAAAAAATTTAGATGTGTTGAGTACACTGATAGTGTAACTCAACTAGGACATGCAGTAACAGTCAGATATTGACAATGAAAGATTGTTTAAGTCTGAGCAATTTTCATTCATATTTGTGTTCGTTACAAATACAATGAAAATGATAGACTAGGGAAAAATAAAGATGAGAAGAAATAGGATACCAGAGGGACATCATTAAGAGTCTGGAGCAGGCTTCTTTAGCTTGTCAAATTCGTCAAATTTGTTGGATGCTAGTTGCACGAATTTATCCAAAAATTCTTTGCTTGCTTTGCGTTCAGCGGCCTCCATCTCAAGTTCCTTAGTGATTCTCTCGTTCTCTTCTTCAAGCATCTTGATTTTTAGCTCCATTTCTCTCTGTCTTAGCTCTTCCAGAGCTTTTCTCTTCTCTTCTTTAGTAGCAGCGCGAGCTTCTTCTGCTTTCTTCCTCTCAGCAGCCTCAACATTTCTCCTTGTTTCCCCCTCTTTGATTGCATCCAAAAAGGTGGAAAAGAAAGTATGAAACTTGTGATCGACGTGCTGCTTGTGTTTTGCTACATATTCCTTTACTTCTTTAACATCGGTCTTCACAGAAGTAATATCGGTCTTGACAGAAGCTACATCAGTCTTGACCTCGACAATTTCTCTCCTTATGTCCGTAGCTTCCATCACTATTCTCTCAAACATGGTGGGCACAACATTTTGGACAGCCATTTGAACTACTGAATTTAGATAGGATGGAAAGTGGAGAGAGCTAACCGGAGTAGCAAAGAAGGATGAAGTAGTGGGAACAATTATTGCTTGACTCCTAGCAATGGAAGTGGAGATCTCTTCCATTTCAACTTCTGTGCTTACTGTATCAGCAGTATCAACTCTGTCGGTAGTAGCTAGCATATATACTGCTTCCTCGATTTCTTTCAGATACTCTGCTTCAGCAGCTGCAATTCTAGCTTCCTCTAGCTTCCATGCTTCTGCTAGTGAATGAGCCAACATATATACTCGCAACTCCTCCTCTCTGTTCCGGTACTTGATCATTTCAAGCTTTTGAGCATTGCGCTCTTCTTCCTCACGAATAGCCGCTAACCGAGCCTGCAATCTTTCTTCTTTGATTTTGGCAAGTTCATCTTGGCGCTTCTTATATTCAGCAGATGCTCTGGCTTGACGCTTTGATAATTGAATGTGGCCATCAGATAGGCCATCAGGAGCGAATGTTGACTTTGGCAGGAAATGAGGAGAGGATGTGCTTTGATGAACTTTGATGATCTGAAGTCTCGCAATGACATCCTTATCAGGATATTGCTTGGTATAAGGAGATTGATCCATCCATTCATTTGCCCATAGCTCCTCACGCTTCCAGAAGTTCAGACCCTTCCAAGCCATCATTATCTCTCTTTCCTCCATGCAGAGTTCTCGTAAAATGTAATCATACTTCTTCCATCTCCTTAACTCGCGTCCCAATCTCTCTCCTTCTTCAGTTCCTTCCTCCAGTTCTCCAGCAAAGACTTTTTTTGTATCTTCCTCAATCATCATATCCATGAATTCTTCAATTTCTTTTCCAAAGAGTTCAAAGTCAGATGTTACCTGTCCCTCATTGAATGGCAATTGAAGTTGATCACTGCATTCTATGGAGATTTGATTTAATGTTTTTGCATCATATACATCCTTGGATTCTCCGTCGGTATCGGTTTCAGAGAAGCATGTGGGAAGGGAGCCTTCATCTTTTTGGAAAGGATTGTTAGTGACAGGGTCTTCCTCAGGATTTGCTTCCTCTATCATAGCAGATGAGCTAACCTCAGCAGCCTTCGAAGAGCTAATTACTTCCTCAGCATCTAAGTGCCTATCCATGTGAGTGGACTGCTTAGCATGTGAATCCTCAACACTTCCTGCTGTATCATCGACTTGCTCCTTTGCTCCAGAAGTACCGGCTTCCAGATCTCCCGGTAGTCTTCTGGGTGATCTTCTAAGTGGCATCTCCTCATCTGAGCTACAGTACAGTTCGTCAATAGGGTCACGGATCTGAATATCTGTGCCTAGGAGCGGAGGAGGCTCACTGAATTTGCCAGCTTGAAGTGCTTCCTCTAACTCCTTGTCGGTCATGGCGTCTTGTTCTGATATGATCGCTCCTTCAACATCAACTGGGGGAATAGAGATGGTGATCCGTCCATCCTTTATACATTTCCCTTTCTTTGTAGCATTTCCTTCTGTAAATGCCTCTGCTAGCATCTGAGCAGCTTTCTTTGGAGCCATATGTTCCTCAGCAGCTTGTTTGACTTGTTCAAACCTTCGATCCCTTTCTTCGAATGTCAACTCATTTACGAACTTCATGTATTCTCTTCTTTCGATCTCCTTTTTCTTAGCATCACGCTTTCTCTTGGCTTGCCTTACTCCTTTTAGACGCTCATCTAGACATCTAGCGGACAGAGAAGTGTTGTCCAGATCCTCTTCAGCAGTGACAACAGTCTTCTTCTCTGCTACAGCTGTAGCAGTCTTCTTCTCTGCTGTGGCTTTTGCTGATTCCTCTTCTTCTGTACTTAGGATTAACTTCCTTCTTGTTTTCTTACGTGCGTTCTTTTCTGGGGAGGTGATGTCAGACCTCTTCTTTGTCGAAAATTCAAGTGCCAAGGCACCTAGGGCAAGAGGAGGTTGTTGTGCTTCTTTTGCGGCCATGATCTCGTTGATCTGATCCGCTGGTAGATCTCCCAAATTGACAATCTCCTCGAGATTTCGAAAGCAGTGTTCTATTTTGGCATTCTTCTTCAGCAAAACAACTTCCTCAACAGACATAGGGATGGCAGGTTGCAGCACTTGACATCCCAGACTTCTTTCATCTGATTCCTCAGGAGATGTAGGTTTATCCTTATCCACGTTTGATTTTCCAGTCAGTCTACGAGGTCTCTTGAAGCTTAACGGTTTGGGCTCCTTCCTTGTCACTGGAATGTAATTCGTGGGTAGAAGTTTCACACCTCGATCAACTCCTTTGTTTGTAAACAACATCTCAAGGTATTTGCTGATCTTCAACCCAAAGTTGACATTAGATGAAAAAGTCCCATCTATGGCCATGTGGTCATTCTTCCGAGCATGTTCAGCCCATTGCTCGAAGAAGAATTCAGCTCAATTGCCTTTGATGTTGTCGTTCAACGCCATCATAACGGCATACTTCTTGGCAGATAGTTCCGAGTAAGATCCAGCATCACATTGGAGCATCTTAATCACTAACTCTGCAAGGATCTTGTAATCATCTGTCAGTGTATTAATAGGGGTTGCAACTTTGAATGTAATAATCTGTCCCTTCTTGTCTTTTAACTCTCCAGGCTTTTTCCAAATATTCCAACGCCTCTCCATCTCAGCAATATCATTCACCTTATACTGAGAGATCATTTCCCCATAATTCCGAAGCCCAAAGGTCCTCGAAAGAAGTTCAACACTTACTTCTATAATGTTTCCATAAACAGAGGTTTTAAATGATTTCTCCTCATCATTCATCACTGCCCTTGCATAAAATTCAAAAACCATATGGGGATGGAAGTGGTCAGGTTCAGCAGAGAGGTATTTTACCAGAAGTTCGGAATCAAGGATCTTCATGATCCATTCTGGAATGTGAGTAGCGGCAAGGGGCATATAGAGAATCCTGTCCTTCATTATTTGGGCTAGGCGTCGCTGTTCCTTTGAATGATCGGACAACTCCTTCTTCCGGCCCATAACTACTAATTGAGCATAAGGAATTGATTCATCGATATCCTCCTTCTTTACTATCCCAGTGAAATTGGGTGCATGTCGCACATGCAATGGTGAACCTGTAATGGGTGGAAATATGAAGGTGGGTGGTTGCAATAGGGATGTAGAACCGCTGGGTTCTGGATTTTTGGTGGTAGGTGAGTCAGGATTTGTAGGATTTTTGGCCATGGTTGAGAATTTTGAACTTCGAATAGGGTTTTTGAGAGAGTTTGAAGAAGATGTGCGAATTTCAGAGAATTAGGGATTGAAATTTGTGTTGAAGAGATATAGATTGGTTCAAAGGATGAAGAGAAATCGACGGTAGAGAGTACCCCCTTTTTAAGTTCAATCGATGGCTGGGGTTAAGTTGTCACGTCGTATGAGTACGCACGTTTCAATGAACTTGAGTACCGATGACGTGGCTTATTTTAATTTGTTGCCGCCGTCTGCGCGCAATAAATGCATCTCTCTTGAGATTCAAAATCTCCCGCGTCTGAGTGATAAGATTAATCAGCCAAGTTAAGTGGGAGGTCTCATCATCGAGAGCTCCTGACGGCGAATAATGATTTTAGGCTGCTAAGAAATCCCACACAGTACTAAAATCTTTATATCTCTGATAATTTGAATATAATATCCACCACTCTTCATCTCCGGTTCATGCTTGAATCCTACTATTTTCGATTAGACCTTCACTTTATGTGACTACTAATCTCTCTGTGCGTCTGTTCGTATTCCGAGGGAAATAGTGAACCGATGTGATTCTACCCGGTCTATAAATAGCATGTCTTGGAATCCTTTTGGTATATCTTCTTGCGCATTTTAGCTTTCCCTTCTTCTCTCTTCAAAAGCGAATCCCTTCTTCTGAAAACATGGACCTTGCTTCAACACTCTTCGTGCCTAGGAACCGCATCCTTTGCGATTTCGGCCTCTATTCTGAGTACGAGTCAACCTATAGAGTGGCAGAAACAGTAATGGCCGGTCTCCACTCTAATGGCCTTGGAAAGTTTGCTTGCGTCACTCCGCACTCTATCCAGAGAGATCACTTGCGACAATTCATCCGGTCCTGCGATTCAGAGGGAGACTCCATCTATGGTGTCTTCAGGAATCAGCTGGTGAAGTGGATGCCCGATTCTTTTGCTACCGACTTTGGCCTTCCGTGCGGTCCAATTTTTGTGATGGACTATCGCGGTGAGGAGATCGCTCCAGAGTGGACATCATGGGGGAAGTGGAGGTATTCTCCTCTGTTCGAGTTTTCTCCCACCCTTTCGGCATATGGCCTTCAGACGCCATACAAGGTCATTTTCCAAATTATCTGCGGTATGATCATCGGGGAGGATCCTGACGACATGACCTTCACCCGGGAGATATGGAAGGCTATGATGGCGTTTGATGATAAGGTGAAGGTAGATTGGGCAGCCTTCGTCTTTCAAGGAGTGCGACGATGTGTCCAGAGCTTCCCAAATCAGCCTCTCCCCTACGGGATGCCATTGAGTTGGCTTCTAGAGCAGAGATTCCCAGATCTCTCTCTTGGTCCCTCAAACCTTAGGGGGACTGATTTCTACCCATTTAGGCCTTTGCCTCCTTTCTGAATTTGTTGTAACCTTCCTCTCCAATGTAAATAGTTTTTGTACTTAAATATATATGAAATGACAAGCTCTTCACTTTAAATGGCTCGTAATCATATTTTTGATCTTTGACAAACCAACATTATTTCATCCAAATACTTGTGCAAAATATCGATAATAGTTTCGAATAATGTTAAATTTGAGTGAAATTCTATTTGACTGTATTGACTTGCTGAGCAGATCTCTGTCTTCACTTCTGCTAGAGTCCTAGCAGATTGATCATCTTGCATAAACATCAATTCTGCTGAATACATTGCATAATCCATGTCCCAATCTCTAGCAGAATTTGCTATACTGTGGATATGAGATCCAACGGTTGGGGATCTTCTGTCAGAAGTGTAGATCGACGGCTTATGACTAGCATGACCTTTCATATATCCTTCCATTCTCCGAGAAGGATTTGAAAGTGCCTGACGTGGCACCTTTTCACTTGACGCAGCCGACTGCGTGCATTAAATGCACCTTTTCGGGTTTTGTCAATCTTGGATTGAGTCTCCTGACTTTGAATTATGATGTAGTAAATATCCGTCAGCAAATGGCCATTAAGCGTCTTGGTTGAGTTGATTTGACCTTCATGACGATTCATCTATGTGCGTCATTTCATATTCCGATATATGAATCATCATGACCTTTCACAAGAATTCCAACCGGTCATAAGTGCTAAGTAGTGATTATTTTCTCTATAAATAGCCTTCTTGCGATGAGTCTTAACATCACAAGTGCTCATATCCCTTCACAACTTTTTTTTCTAATCCTTCAAAAAAAAATGGATTCTCCTGGTCAGTCCTTAGAAGTGCGCCGCAACCAGATTCTCAATGAGTCTGGTTTGTATCATAATGAGAGTCATGCTGTGGCTGAGATGGTCATGACAAAGGTGAACGGTTCTGGGTTGTCACCTCCACCCCACGCCTTTATCACGGAGATCTTCTCCGAGTGTTCATCGAGGATTGTATCATCGAGGAAGGTGGCATTTATGGAACCTTCCGCGACAAGCTTGTTTACTGGTCGCCTGACGTCTTCGCTCGTCGTTTTAACCTTCCCAGGGGTCCAATCTCGGTGTTGGACTACCGAACAACGGAGGTGGCCCCAGAGTGGACGTCGTGGCAGAAATGGCAACGCTCTCCTGAGTTCGAGTTTGCCCCTAACGCTTCAGCATCTGGCCTGCAGGATCCATATTGGGTGATGATCCGCATCGCCCATAACATGTTGTTGGGAGAACATCTCGACGACCTCTCCTTTTCGAGGAAAGTATGGCAGGCCATGATGTCCATCGATGATGAGGCTAAAGTTGACTGGGCGGGCTATATCTTCGAAGGCGTTCGAGACTGCGTTCAACTATATCCTTCGGTGCCTCTGCTGAATGGAATGCAGCTCAACTGGCTACTGGAGCAGAGCTTCCCTCGGATAGCAGAAGGCCAGTCTAACCTTCTGGAGTCTGACTTCTTCCCGTTCAACCTCGTTCCTCCTAGAAAAGAATTATGCTGTTTGTTGTTTTTTGTTTTGCCTTTTCTCAATCCCTTTTGTAAGGAAGAGTTTCAATGAATGGAATGGTGTTTATCTTTTGATATAAGTATATCTTTAGCAATATGATTTCCAATTTTGATATTTGCTGTATGATCAACCGTCGTCTGCTTAGCATCCTCTTTACCGACAAATGATGTTATAGCAAACTTTCCTTAGCAGACGAATTCAGCATCTAAGAAGTCCAATAAGTTCAGAAAGAATGAAAATAGCATTTCATTCATCCATAGCATTATCCAACTCCATGAGACCCAATTTAATGCATAACTCCTTGAATATGGATTCTGCTAGAGGCTTTGTGAAAATATCTGCTATCTGATCTTCAGTGCATATATAACGAACATCAATGTCCTTCTTCTCCTGATGATCTCTTATGAAGTGGTGACGGATGTCAATATGCTTAGTCCTTGAATGATGGACTGGATTTTTCGTGATGCACATCGCACTGTTGTTGTCACAATAGATCGGCACACATTCTGGAGATATTCCATAGTCCTGCAATTATTGCCTTATCCATAGAATTTGCGAGCAACAACTAGCAGCAACAACATATTCTGCTTCGGTGGTTGACGTTGCTACCGAATGCTGCTTTTTGCTGAACCAGCTTATCAGCTTATGTTCAAGAAATTGACATGTCCCACTCGTGTTTTTTCTATCGATTTTTCACCCTCCGAAATCTGAATCTGAATATCCACTAAGTGCTAAGCTATCGGATCTTGGATACCAAATTCCTAATCCTCCGATGCACTGCAAGTACCTCACAATCCTCTTTGCAGTATCGAGATGAGTCTTATTAGGATTGGCTTGAAATCTCGCACATAATCCTACGACATATGATATATCTGGTCTGCTTGCCGTGAGGTATAACAATGAACCGATTATGCCCCTGTAGAGAGTGGGATTCACTTGATCTCCTTTCTTCACAACAACGACAATGCAAGTGGTGCTGATCGGGATTCTCAAGCTCTTAGTCTTCTCTGGACAGTACTTTGCAATCAAGTCGCGAGTGTACTTCTTCTGATGGATGAAAATTCCTTCGCTGGACTGCTGGACTTGCAATCCGAGAAAATAAGACTTCTTTCCCATCATACTCATCTGAAAATTGCTGGTCATGAGCTTGGAGAATTTGTCGCATAACTCTTGGTTCTTCGATCCGAAGATTATATCATCGACGTATATTTGCACCAGCAGAATACTTTCTCCGTCTTCGATTCGAAAAAGAGTCTGATCAATCCTCCCTTTCTTAAATCCATTGGCAAGTAGAAACTTGGATAGAGTCCCATACCACGCTCTCGGTGCTTGCTTCAACCCATACAAAGCTTTCCTGAGTCTATAGACTTGGTTTCCTTGCTCGAAGCCTGGTGGTTGTTCAACATAGACTTCCTCCTTAAGCTCACCATTTAGAAAGGCACTCTTTACATCCATTTGCATCACATCAAATTCGTGATATGCAGCATATGCCAGAAATAGTCTGATTGCCTCAAGTCTTGCTACTGGAGCAAACGTTTCATCATAGTCTATGCCTTTGCATTGTCTATATCCTTTGGCCACGAGTCGTACTTTGTTTCTGACTACTAGGCCTATCTCGTCCTTCTTATTTTTGAACACCCATTTCGTTCCAATAACACTTTGATGTTCTGGCCTGTCCACTAGCTCCCACACATTGTTTCGTGTGAATTCAGCAAGCTCCTCTTGCATAACATTCACCCAATCTGGATCTAGTAGGGCTTCTTCAACTTTCTTGGGCTCTTCATGAGAAATATAGCATGCTAGCATAGCATTCCCTTGTCTTGTCAAAATAGGGTCATTGACATTTCCTAGAACATCTTCAAGAGGATGGGCGCGCAACCATGTTGGTCTGACTGGTCTGGCAACATTTCCTTCCCCTGCACGATCATCATTTGGCACAATGTTCTATGCAGCACCCTCCCGGTGCTCAGCATTTGGATTGTTAGCAGCGCGTTCGTCAGCAACTGGAATTTCTGCTATAGGATTCTCAAGAACGGGAGCCTCTTCAGTAGGTCCTTCAGCAGCTGGAATCTCAGTAGCACCTCTGCCAAGACCTTCATTCGCAGCTATGCCTTCCCCAATTAGAGTAGACTTTGATGTCTCCTCCTCTTCGTCATCAAGCAATTCCAAGATATCTAGTCCATCAATAAGATGATTAGGTGTGGCCTCAGCATGATCATTAGCATCACTGGCCTGGTCAGCAGTCTGGTCTCCTGCTGAGTGCGTTGGGTTTGGATTGCAGTCATTCATAGACGTAGTTGGATCAATACGCATATTTTTGAAAGAATTTAAGAACGTTTGATCATTGACATCATTAGTCTCATGATTGCTATCCTCTTTCTCTTTAGCAGCTATGCGCACTAAAGTAGGCTCATCAAAAATAGCATTGCATGTTATTTCCACAATACCGGTAGTCTTATTTAATACTCGATAACCTTTGTGAGTGGGGTGACCATATCCAAGAAGTACACCCTCATCTGACTTAGGTGAGAAAGTATTAAGTTTTGACTTTCCGTTATTATGAATATAACATGTAGAACCAAATGCACGAAGATGAGTTATAGAAGGCTTACGACCGTTGTACACTTCATAGGGAGTCTTGTTAAATCTGCTAGTAATAGCACTCCTGTTCTGTGTATAGCAGGTCGTCATCACTGCTTCACCCCAGTACTTAGCAGGTAGCTTGGAGTTTGCTAGCATTGAGTGAACAGCCTCTTTCAACGTTCGATTCCTTCTTTCAGCTAGTCCATTCTGCTGAGGAGTCCTAGCAGTAGATCTTTCGTGTGCAATACCAGCTTCAGCACAGAAATCCATAAGTACTCCATTGCAGAATTCTGTTCCATTATCTTAGCGAATCCTCTTCACAGTAACTTCCTTGCTGTTTTGCTCCTTGAGGATTAGCTCCAGTAGAATGAGCTTTACCTCATCTTTGGTCTTTAAAAGACGTACCCACGTATACCTGGAAAAGTCATCAACCACCACAAGTGTATATAGTCATTTACTTACAGTGGGTGGGTTGACAGGGCCGAAAAGATCCTTATGAAGTAGCTCTAGGATCCTTTGTGACGTCCCCTTCTCAGGATTGGTCTTGAATGAAGATCTAGTCTGCTTTCCTTGTTGACATGCTTTGCACACTCCTTCTTTGCGAAGGGTTTCAGTGGGCAGACCTACAACAAGCTTATTCTTGGCAAGATAATTAATAGTTTTAAAGTTTAAGTGATTAAACCTCTCGTGCCACAGCCATGTTGTCTCTTCTTTATTCAAGGCTAGGAAGAAAGAATGTTGTTGGCCGCTCTGCCAATCAACAATATATAGGCCACCCTTGCGGATGCCTCTGAGCTTCACTTCACCTGTAATAGCGTCAGAAATAGAGCAACCAGTATTGACAAAGGATACAATGTACCCGTTCTCGCATAGTTGACTTATGCTGAGTAAATTGTGTTTCAAGTTGGAGACGAGTGCCACGTTGATGATTCTCAATCCATTGTGTTCAATGCACCCTCTCCCAACAACTTCCCCTTCACTGTTGTCTCCGAACTTGACTTTGGGACCATTGTATAGTCTTTGTATATCTGAGAACAAGTCTTTGTTCCCTGTCATGTGTGCGGAGCAACCGCTGTCCAGGACCCACTCGTTTGATATGGTCATTGTCATAGCCCTTGGATCCTGTCCCTGCAAGTCAATCATGTTGATTTAGGTACCCGTTTAGCATCGGGTCCTGCAGGATTAACATGGATCAAAGTTCCTTTCGGAACCCACATCTTGGTGATCCTCAAGACTTTCTTCTTGATTTCACTTTTTACCATTTCCTCAACCTTTGGCTTAACATGTTTGACATATTTATATCTAGGTGTAGTGGTGTGCTTAGCCTTTCTTGCCCATTGGAAGATGAATGAATTGGGCTCAGGCCTTACATAGGTGTTCCTCCTATATAGCGTGTTCTGCTGATATATTGACATTACATTATTGTAATGATCTCGCCTTCTCTGGTGAAAAGCAGGATTTGCTGTCCTAGCGTTGGGAACAGAACGCTCAGCATACCTTGGTCTTGCTGAATATGGTTATACGCTCTCGGATTTTGCTGAGGTCTAGCAGATACGTACTTAGTATTCGTTCTATTGTTCCTCTGCTGAGGCTTAGCAGATTCATGCACAACATTCAACTTTAGGTTCCTCTGCTGAGGTCCAGTAGTTGTATGTTTAGCAGACTCTGACTTAGGCCTTTGCTGAGGTCTAGCAGACGAATATTTAGCAGTCTCTGCGGAAGACCTCTGCTGAGATCCTACAGACGTATTCTGTGGATGTCCATTCGTTTGCTTAGCAATTGGCTTAGCATTGGATGATTCAGCAACGACTATTCCTTTTCCCTTTTCAACAGTGATGGTTCCAGCAGATACAAACAAGATTGGATTCTGCTTAGAGGGACTTGCATGAGATTTTGAAATCCTTTTGGAGGGTTCACATCCAAGCCCAGACTTATCGTTATGATGTCTTTGTTGGCTTACAAGGGCATTGAGAGCTGCCTTGCTGGATGTAAACATACAAATGCAGTCCTCTCTAGGTGTACTCTTCAAAGCAAGATTTTCTTTTTCTAACTTTTGAAAATTTTCTGATAGTTGAAAGAAATATGCTTTTAATTTTAAGAGTTCCTCACTTTCTAACCTTAGTCTTTCGACTTCCTCGGTTAACGTTTGAACATTTGATTGAAGTGAGGTATTTTCACCAATAATAGCATTTTTGATCTCATACATTTTAGAGAATTCAATTGACAGCTTTGTGAGGTAATCTTTCTCAGAATCCAAAAAGGACTCTTCCGATTCATCCATGACTGTAGTGCTAGAAGTGTTGGTAATTAGTACCTCATTTTCTTCAGCGGCTAGGGCTGATTCACTACTCTGCTCAGCATCGGTATCAACATCAGCAAACTGATCTTCGACAATATTTGCCATTAGTACGAACAGAGCTTCCTCGCTATCTTCTTCTTCTGAGGAATAGTAATACTCCTCGTCATTCTCCAGAATGTCAGAAGCTTCCGTCCTTGTCAGCAACGCCCTGGTAACTGCTTTGACAGCACGTCTTTCAAATCTTTGCTTCAGGCGTTCTCTCTCTTCTCTGCTGACTTTTGGACATTCATGCTTTAAATGGTCTGGTGAACCACATTCAAAGCACGTTCTCGGCTTTCACTCTGCTAAGCGGGTAGATGATGATTTTTGAATTTCTTTTGCCTCTTTCTCAGCTTTGGCTTCTATCATCAACTTCTGAAGCTTTTTCATCTGCTCTTCCAGCTCACTTATCTTTAGATCAACAGGTTGAGACAACCTCCTTTGCTGGTGATGCTAGAGCAGGTCTTTCTTGCTTATAGAAGGGCTTCTTCATCTTAAACTTACTAAAGTGCTTCTTAGCGAAGTACGCTAAGTCCTCAGAGTTGGCAGCGTGGGTTGATGAAGCTTGTGCAACAACTGCTTCATTCCTTTTTGACTGCTGAATAATAAACTCGTGAGATTTGAGTTGAGCAAATACCTCCGATGTAGATATGTTGTTGAGGTCCTTTTCACTCAAGCTTGTCATCTTCGCGAACCAGTCGTCCCTTGGATATAATTTGGAGATAATCTTGTTGTTCATCTCCCCATTTCCATATTCTTTCCCCAGATTGCGAAGTTCCCCTATGATGGTGTTGAATCGTTCTTCCATATCTTGTATGGATTCACCTGCGATCATAGAGATTGATTCATATTTATCAACAACTACCTGTAGCTTGTTGCGCTTCATCTGGTCTGTCTCTCGGGATGATTCGCAGACATATTCCCACATCTCTTTAGCAGTGTCAAAGTCAAGCGATTGGTCAGCCATCAACTTTGGTAGAGAGTCATAGATCAGCTTTTTTGCCATGTGTTCTAACTGAGCTCTCTTTTTATCTTCTGTTGTATATTCTTCATATGGCTTTGGAACCAATTGAGGTCTTGGTTCTTCTCCTGCAGCAGCAGCTCCTACAAAGGTGTTAGGTTTCATAATTTTAATTGGATCTCTTTCCAGTACATTAGCCATTTCAGGATGAATGCTCTGAAGTTGTATTAGAGCAAGATTCTTCCATGACTTAAAGTTCTACTTTGAGTATTTCCCCAGTGAGTGGTTCAACATTTTGTTCACTTCTTAAGTAGTTTCCTGAGCTTAGACAGATAAAACACAGAAAAATAGATAATAGTGCAAGGAAAATATAGATCTGGTCTTAAGCGACTCAGAAGCAGTCGGTTTTTCAACCTCCTGCTCTGATACCACTTGTTGGTTCTGATATATCAGAGTCGTCGTGCTTAAACAAGAACACGAAATGCAGCGGAATGATTAATAGTCACTTACACTTATGTTTTCATTTGAAGATTATTTAAACTCAGGTATAGATTAAGGTATCTTCACTGTTATACACTAGCAATATGATTGCTAGGTTTAAAGACTCGTGCGTAATAAAATAGTAAAGAAACACGATATTTATAGTGGTTCGGTCCAAATAGATCTACGTCCACTCCTTAGCCGAAAAGCTAAGAATTCACTAAGTAAGTATACAGAGTACAAGGATTCGCCTTGGACGTTAAGTAGGCAGTGAACTTTTGGCCTGGCTACTTGACAGCTATCCTCCGATATTCTGAACTTCTCAGGTGTAAGTCAGGTTGAGTCAAGGGCACACCTTCGTAAAACTTGCCTTTCCTACTTTGGAAGTTTTATAGTTACTTCCTAACTTTTCTTCAGATACGGCTAAACACCCGTCTTAGTCTAGACCTTTTCAGGTGTTCGACTGTTGGATTCTTTCAGTAAAGAAAGGTATCCCAATGATTGAAAAATCTTGACTGCAATCAAAAATCTCTTCAATGGAGTGTCAGTAATTCAATGGGGACACTCTGGTAGTTGAAAGGCTTTGAATATGTTTTGAATATTTGCTTTTCAACTGACTGCTCTTGTGCTTTTCGCTTTTGTCTAAGGAATCTCTTGAAAGTGAGTTAGAGTATTGAATGAGCAGCACTTCTCACTCTTCCAGACTTGTCTTTTTATACTTGAAGATTCAAACTTTGAATCTTTGTATCCGTTAGACACAACGGTCTCTCTGTCCGAGAGTGACTCATTTATCAGCTTGCTTTTTGGCTTCGTACAGTACTTTTTAACCTGCTTCTGAAAAGTCCCGTCCTTGCGTGTACGGTTGTCAGAACGTTGGTATAGCGATCGTTGTTAGCTGTCTTTCTTTGCTAAGCTCCTTTGGAACGATCTGCTAGGCTTTCATTTTCAATCTGCTAGATAGATATCGGACTGCTGAGTTCTCAGCAGTTGCTCTCTTTATTCCTGATTCCTTCGACTCCGGATTGCTAATCCTTTAGCAATCTGCTATGTGCTAGCGAATGCTGCCTCCTCAGCATTCTGCTATCTCTTTGTCTTCTAGCAAGTGTTAGTCTTCTCTAGCAATCTGCTAGAGATACTTTGGTGTCAGCAGGGAGAACTCCTAACAGACTAGTCTATTACAACTCGATGCTTGACCTATACAGGACATTACAAGATATGCTAGACTATACTAGAATTTAGCATTTGATCGACCAATCTAGTAAGGTTTGATGCAACAAAACCTTTTACAATGTGATCCTAAGGGAGATTCGGGAATAATTTCCCAACACAGCAGCAACAGAACAAGCAGAATGCTATGGGAAGTTATCAACAACAACAACACATGAAGCAGTCACAAATGCAGAACACAGGACAATCCTCTATGTCCTTGGAGAATCTGATGAAAGATTTCATGATTAAATCAGAGGCAATGAGTCAAAGTCAAGAGGCAACTATCAGAAACCTTGAAGTTCAAATTGGTCAACTGGCCACAGAAATGAAGAATATGCCACAGGGTACTTTACCTGGAGATACAATCAATCCTAGGCCTGGAAAAGAGCAGTTGAAAGCAGTCACTTTAAGGAGTGGTACACAACTAGCTGAGGTGGTACCTGAACCACAGGAAGCTGAGGAGATACCTGAACCTCAAAAGGAGGATATACAGGATGACATAAGAAAGGAACATGCAGTTCAGGAGGATGCTGAACCTCATGCTGCAGCACGTCAGCAGCCTGTTATGCCTGAACCAAAACTAAAGGAGAAGGAACCAAGGCAGTACACTCCTCCACCACCACCATATCCACAAAGACTCAAGAAGAAGAAGGAGGATGCACAGTTTGGTAAATTCTTTGAAATTCTGAAACAACTGCACATTAATATACCTTTTGTGGAGGCACTGGAGCAAATGCCCAACTATGCAAAATTTTTGAAGGATGTGCTAACTAAGAAGAGGACTTTGAGTGAATTTGCAACCGTGGCCATGACTGAGGAAACGAGTGCCCTTTTCAATCAGAAATTACCTGCTAAGCTCAAGGATCCAGGGAGCTTTACAATACCTTGCTCTATTGGAGGCCAGGATGTAGGGAGAGCATTGTGTGATCTTGGTGCAAGCATAAACTTGATGCCCCTATCCATTTTCAAAAAGCTGAGGATAGGAGGAGCGAGACCAACCATAGTGACTCTGCAACTTGCTGACAGATCAACAGTGTATCCAGAAGGCAAGATAGAAGATGTCTTAGTTAAGGTGGAGCAGCTCATATTTCCTGCTAATTTTATCATATTGGACTTCGAAGCAGATGAGGAAATTCCCATCATTTTGGGAAGGCCATTCCTAAAAACTGGTGGAGTTTTAATTGATATGAAGAATGATGAGATTACCATGCAGGTGCATGATCAACAAGTCACATTCAACATGTCTAAATCCATGAAAAATAAGAGAGATGATTTGGAGGAATGCTCAATGTTGGATCTGGTAGACACTCTGGTTTATGAGAAATTGGATGAGTTGTTCGAGGAAGATTCTGAGGTCTTAGATGAGCTTGAGGTACTGAAGGAAATTAAAGTAGAGAACCCAAGAATATTCAGGGAGAAGTTTGAAACACTTGAAATGCCAGCAGCAGAGAAGCAAACTCAAAAGCCTTCAGTTGAAGAACCACCTCAGCTCACTCTGAAGCCACTTCCTACTCATCTTAAGTATGCTTACCTGGGAGATGAGGAGACCCTACCAGTAATCATTGCAGCTGACCTGGAATTAGAAAAAGAGAAGATGCTGATAGAAGTTTTAAAAAAATATAAAAGGGCACTTGGGTGGACAATTGCTGATATAAAGGGGATTAGTCCAGCCCTTTGTATGCATAAAATCTTATTGGAAGAAGACTCTAAAGGATCTGTAGAGAGACAGAGGAGATTGAATCCATTAATGAAGGAAGTGGTCAAGAAAGAGATTATGAAGTGGTTAGATGCTGGAATAATTTTTCGTATCTCTGATAGCACATGGGTTAGCCCGGTTCAATGTGTCCAAAAGAAAGGAAGGATCACAGTGGTGGAGAACAAAAATAATGAACTCGTACCCACAAGGACTGTCACAGGCTGGAGAATATGCATAGACTACAGGAAACTCAACAATGCAACCAGGAAAGACCATTTTCCACTACCCTTCTTGGACCAGATGTTGGACAGGTTGGCTGAGAAGGAGTACTATTGCTTTTTGGATGGGTACTCCGGTTACCATCAGATCACCATCCAACCAGAGCACCAGGAAAGGACTACCTTCACTTGTCCATTTGGCACTTATGCATTTAGGAGAATGCCCTTCGGACTGTGCAATGCACCAGCAACATTCCAAAGGTGCATGACAGCTATATTTTCATAAATGGTGGAGGATTTTCTTG
The DNA here is from genome assembly GCA_026898455.1 of Plectranthus barbatus. Lineage (NCBI taxonomy): Eukaryota > Viridiplantae > Streptophyta > Magnoliopsida > Lamiales > Lamiaceae > Plectranthus > Plectranthus barbatus. The sequence continues at coordinate 586,368 of JAPKLW010000176.1, forward strand.
AAATCTTCATGGATGACTTTTCAGTATTTGGGATTGACTTCAACACCTGTTTGAATAATCTGGAGAAGGTTTTGGCCAGGTGTGAAGAGAGTAATTTGGTCCTCAACTGGGAAAAATGTCATTTCATGGTAAAAGAAGGCATTGTTTTGGGGCACAAGATCTCAAAGAAGGGGATTGAAGTTGACAGGGCTAAGGTAGCTGTCATTGAAACCTTGCCACCACCTTCATCTGTCAAAGGGGTAAGAAGCTTCCTAGGACATGCAGGGTTTTACTGACGATTCATTAAAGATTTTTCAAAAATCTCCAAACCCCTGTGCTCCTTGCTGGAGCATGACTCAGCATTCAAGCTTACATCCGAATGCCAGACAGCCTTTGAGATTTTGAAGGAAGCTCTGATATCAGCTCCCATTATGTGTGTGCCAGATTGGACTTTACCTTTTGAAGTGATGTGTGATGCAAGTAACTTTTCTATTGGAGCTATCCTTGGGCAAAGGAAGAGTAAAATATTTCATCCTATCTATTATGCTAGCAAGACTTTGGTGGATGCTCAAATCAACTATACCACCATTGAGAAAGAATTGCTTGTTGCTGTCTTTGCCTTTGAGAAATTTAGACCTTATTTGCTGGGAGCCAAGGTTATTGTCCACACTGACCATGCAGCAATCTAGTACCTACTGTCCAAAAAAGATGCCAAGCGTAGGCTGATTAGATGGGTGCTTCTTTTGCAAGAATTTGATCTGGAAATTCAGGATAGGAAAGGCACAAAAAATCAGGTAGTTGATCACCTGTCCAGATTGGAAGGGGCTACTCAAGAAAGACAATCCATCCAAGTCTAAGAGTGGTTCCCTGATGAGCAGCTCTTCAATGTTTCATCTGAAACTCCACCTTGGTTTGCTGATTTTGCTAATTTCAAGGCCAGTGGAACTCTTCCTCCAGATTTGAAGGGGCAGCAGTTAAAGAGGTTTTATCATGATGTTAAATCTTATTTTTGGGATGACCCCTACCTCTACAAACTCTGTGCTGATCAACTTTTGAGAAGATGTGTTCATGAAGTAGAAATGGCAGATATTCTGGAGAAATGCCATTCAGCTCCATATGGGGGTCATTTCGGAGGACAAAGAACGACTGCCAAGGTATTCCAATCTGGTTTCTTTTGGCCTACAGTCTTTAAGGATGCTCATGAGTGGGTAAAAAACTGTGATAAATGTCAAAGGGTTGGTAATCTACCAGCTTCGAATGCTATGCCTATGACTTATATACTGGAACTTGAACTTTTTGATGTTTGGGGCCTGGATTTCATGGGACCATTCCCACCTTCCTTTGGAAACACCAACATATTGGTTGCTGTGGATTATGTATCTAAATGGGTAGAGGCTGCAGCCTGCGCTAAAGCTGATGCTAAGACTGTGATTAAGTTTTTGCACAGGAATGTTTTCACAAGATTTGGAACACCTAGAGCTATCATTAGTGATGAGGGGTCTCACTTCATCAACAGAAGCTTAGCTTGCATGCTAGCCAAGTACAAAATTAAGCACAAGGTTGCTACAACATATCATCCGCAAACAAATGGGATGGCTGAACTTTCAAACAGAGAAATCAAGAGAATTCTTGAGAAGGTGGTAAGCCCAAACAGGATGGATTGGTCCAAGCATCTTGATTATGCACTATGGGCTTACAGAACAACTTTCAAAACACCTTTGGGCATGTCACCTTACAGACTGGTTTTTGGGAAAGCATGCCATCTTCCTATGGAATTGGAACATAAATCTTTTTGGGCCTTGAAGAAACTAAAATTTGATTTGTTGGCTGCAGGGGAGAGGAGATGAGGTTGACTTCTTATGAGAGTGCAAGGATTTACAAGGAGAAGAGCCAGATGTGGCATGCAAAAAGAATCAGGTTCAGAATCCTGGAAGAAGGGAACATGGTGCTTCTATTCAACTCCAGGTTGAATCTCTTCCCTGGAAAGTTGAAGTCCAGATGATCTGGTCCTTTCACCATCATCAAGGTATATCCCCATGGAGCAGTTGATTTAAAAGATGAAGAGTCAGGCAGGGAATTCAAGGTGAATGGTGGGCGAATAAAAATATATCACGGTGGAGTCTTCAATAGAGAGAAGACTACCACTACCCTGCGTGGTGCTTGATAAGTTCAGGTAACACTGGTATCTCTCTTACTTGTGTCTGCAAGTTGAGTGAAACCAGTTCAGTTTGTAAATATTTCTTTTCTTCTTTAATTTTAGTTGTTATCATTCGGTATTTACCTGTCTTTAGCTGATTAGTTCAGAGAAGAAGATTGCTCTTGAATGAGAAGTTTGGGGGTGTTCAGAGGGTGCTAGCTACATGCTAACAACATGCTACAGCATGGTACCTATGCAGTAACAGTCATATTTTGGCCGAGTTTTTACTTAAGTGCACAGGAGGTGGATTTTTAAATGAATTAAACTGCTGATTTTCAAATCTTTTCCTGCAGTTTTTTCCTGTTCTTAAATCATTACTTTAAAAGGTAACCTCTCTCACTTTTTCTCTCACCTTTTCGACTATCTTCTTCTCTCTCCACTCTCTACATTTCACTGTGCAAATAAAACCCTGGGTTGCCAGTTTTCAAGTCGACTTCCACTTTTGAAGGTATGTTTCGCTTGCACTCCCTGATCGTGTTGCATTGACAGCGTTTCTTGTTGATTTTCTTCATGATCATGCTAATTGGAGTTGATTATTTTTAGAATTGTTGCATGTGCAAACTGGGTTTCCCTGTTACATACGCTTGAATGTAGTTTTCTTGGTTTATGACGGTTCTTGGGTTGATATTGTGGTTTCTTGTATAAAACATTGCATGGGTAAGACGAAATTTGCGTGGGTAGTACATAAGGGTTTGAAACAACTTGCAATTTTTGGTTTTCGTTATCATGTGCATTTGCCTGCTGAGGAAATTCTGGATTAACATGTGACTGTTGTGTTCTTGGATGGGGTTTTGAAATTATTTTGGGATACCCTGTTTCTTGCTCGGGTTTAAGCGAAATAAATGTGAGAAGTTTTTTCATGAGTTCTGATTAAGTAATGGAGGATAAATAAGTGTTACTACAGTGATGTTACCTTCGCATACATAACATGTTTGATTTCAGGTTGAATAAAATAATGAGGAAGAAGCAGGTACCCCAGAAAACGAAAAAAGTGTCTTCACCAGAGGAGAATGTCGCCACCTATTCCACCACTCCGACGCCCACGGGTTCAGCACCTCATTCACCAGTTGCTACCCCTCCGGCCGAGGCGGCTATAGCAGGTACTCACCGTCGAGTACCCAGGACCCGTGTTGCTGCCAAGCAAGTAAAAGGGAACGCTCCTGTCACTTCTCCCTCCTCACCGGTGGACCTTTCTGAATCCGACAGTCCTCCAGCCAAGAAAGCCAAGACTCAACCACACCGTGCACTGTGCAAATTTCTGGAAAATTTGAAGCCCAAAGCCACTCTGGTACCACAAGATGCCGCGGGCACATCCCAACCCAAAAAGAAGAGGGTTAAGAAAGCTTGCAAGAAGAACCCCGCTCCTAAGTAGGTTTTGAGGAAGCAGGCTGCTCAGCATGCATCTCCACCTAGGATGGCATCACCAGTCAAACCACAAAAGCGAGGTCCCCCGCCTATGCTAATTGAACGTGGACTCCCTACTGACCTTGCTGGACTTCCAGAGGAACTCCAAGAGTCAATCGCCAACTTGGAGTGGGCTTCTTTTGTTGTTTTGCAGGATGCACCAGTGGTCCCTGTTGTGAGAGAATTCTATGCCAACTTAAAGAAGGTTGGAGAGTGGGAATTTACATCAAAAGTCCGTGGAGTGAAGGTGGATCTTAATCTTTGCCTGGTGCATCGTGTCTACGACACTGCACCGCCCCAGCCAGATCCCTTCTGGGACAGATATGACAAGCCTACAAATGAAGATCGTCAATGGGTGTTGGATGTTCTTGCACCTGAAGGTTCTGATGTACGCTGGATCCCTCAAGAAGGTGGAGCACCATTGGTGGTCACTAACCAGTTGATACCTGCTGCCCAGCTGTGGTTCCATTTCATTCGAAGCAGGATCTCCCCAACTACCCATGAGAACATAATGAATGATCAGCGGGCTATGATTTGTGCCGCCATCGTCTCAAGTACACCATTTGACTATGCACCCATGCTCCTTGCTTCTCTGGAAAGCCATTTTGGCAGGACTGATGAGCCCTTGTATTTCCCATCAATGATCACCGCGCTTTGCGAGAGGAAAGGAGTCCCCGTGGCAGACACCGATGAACGAGATTGGAGCAGTGGATTGATCAATGCCCAGCAGATGCTGCGAAGGTTCAAGCAGACCCAAGGTGCCGAAGCTAATCACCCAGCGCATGCTGCAGCCTCTGCTTAGCATGCTGCCTCTTCTTCTGATCCCAACCAGCCTACCAATGAAGATTTGATGATCCGGCTGGAGACAGTGCAAGTGGGCATCAATATTTTCCGCAAGACTGCCTCTGAGGTGTTCAAGGATGTCCGTGCTTTAAAGCGCACAGTGACCCGACACCAGCGATTCCATGCCGAAAGGAAGACCCGTCTTTGCAACTATATGGCAGAGCGAGATGCTGTGCTCCAGAGGTACTGCGAGCGTTTGCCTGACTTCCCTCCGCTCCTGCGCACATCTTGGGATGCCGATGCTGACCCAGAAGACTGATCACCAACTGGTTACCTTGAATCTCAAACACTCTTTAACTTTGCTCAAACTTACTTTTATTTCCTGCTGAACATCTTTTCCTTTTTGTTTGATGTGTGTTGCTTTGGTTGGTTTGTTTTGATTGTCATGATGGTGCATGTGATTTCTATTTCTTATTTGTTGATCGTGTCTTGTCTCCATGGTGCGTTTGTTGAGAATGACTCGTGTTCTCGTGCATCAATCTCATGCTCGATGATGAGAATGTCCCTTGCAACTATTAGCTTGTGGCTATACTCATTTGCAACACGACAATAATCTCAACATTTCTTCTAAATGTTTTAGCTCGAATTATTTCCAAGCAACTCATCTAATTTCCATGCTAGAGCATGTGTATAGCATGCTTAATAAACAAAAAAAAACCATGTTTTGATGATCAAGTTTATCGGGTGCACATTCCTTTTCTTTGCTTTACTGAGGATTGTGAGAATTCACCTCCTTTTGAATTTGTGTTTGCTTTGAGGCGAAATTTAGTGTTCTAATTTTAATTGGATATGACGAAGGCCATCTTTCTTATTCCTAGCCTCGGTCTTTTGTGACCGCCCTTATATCTAATTTATCCCTAGTTCCCATTTTGTGCCTTTTGCCGTGTCTTTGTTCTCTTCCTGACTCATACTTAGCCTTATGTCCGTTTCGTTCTTATTTTTGCCTGCACCCTCTTGAGCATTCTTAGGTTTTTCTTTTACCATTGGGGACAATGTTATATTCTAAGTTTGGGGGTGTGTGAGGGTTGATAAGTTAGGATTTTCACCAACTTATCTTATTGTTCTTTGACTGTTTATGTAGTGTTTAGATCGTTTTTTGTATCATTTTCGTGCATGAATTGGATTTTGTACTTGGAATGTCGTGTTTGATGAATCATGCAGGTTTTTAGTCGAAAAACAGAGAAGGATTAGAGTTTCAGTTTCAGCACCCCGTCGATCGATGAAGATGTTCGTCGATCGACGAGGCAAAGGAAACCAAGCGCTCGACGAAGGGACAAGGGAGATCGACGGAAGTCAAGGCCTCGTCGATCGCTGCTCAAGCTCGTCGATCGACGAGGATGTCCAAGGCCCAGCGATCGACGCCAAACAGCCACTGTCGACGCGCATGCGGGAATCCTAGTCTGGATCTGATTTGGAGATAAAGGCATATCTAACCCCAGATACTGCTAGATACATCTTCCACCTCTATAAATATTCATGTAAATTCGTTTTTTGAAAAGGAGGAGACCAGAATTAGAGAGAGAAAAAGAGTTAGAGCAATTACAAGAATTTATTGAAGAGTTTTTAGAGTTTTATGTTTGAAGACAAGTTTTTACGAGAAGATTTCCGGATTCCAGTTTTTATGCAATTCAGGTTGTATTTTTCTTTGATGAATATTACCATGAATATGTGTAACTAAATCCCTTCTCAGATTCTAGGGTTTCGAACTATCAATGTATGCTTGTTATGATTAATTGAATTATTTTCCCTTTCCCTTCGTAGTTTGTGAAATCTGTGCTTATTCATAATTCTGATTTGCTGATCATATCTTAGGATTATCTAGTTGATTACTTGAGACGTAACTGTGATAGTTTTCAATCGAAAGAGATTTTCACGATATAATTTGATTTCTTGTCGTAACTGAAGGAGATTAATTGTAGGAATAAATTTGTAGATCTTTGGAGTTAGTTAATTTATCTTGAGACCGAGCGGAGATAGGTAATTAATTAATCTACTTTATGAATTGTCCAACAAAGAAGTTCGTAATAATTTTCTGATGTTTCACTACGAAGAGGAATTAAAATTGGGAATTAATCAATTCATTCATACATGTCATACTTGATAGGTAGATATCCCTGGAATCTGTGCTTCTCTTATTTGAATCTAAAAGCTTTTCAATTTCCTGTTTAATTTCCATTATCAAATATTGCGATTTCCAAAACAACAAAACTTTTTATTTGATTTTCCTAATCAATATTTTCAAGAACGCCTGACTTAGTACTTAAAGGTTATTCGTTACTTCTTTCCCTGTGGGATCGATAATTTTATTTGCCGCTATATTATTAGCTTTGCTAAGTCGTGGGTTCAAAATATACGCGATCAAATTTTGGCACCGTTGCCAGGGAAAGAATAGAATTAATCTTACTATTAAGTCTGTGATTGAAATATTGCTTTAGGCTGTAATTTTCGTACTTTCTGAATTTTTCTCGCATTTTCGTTTTTCTCGTCGATCGACGCTTCTGGGTATCGATCGACGAAGCCATTTTTTTCCGTCGATTGACGCTTTCCCTCGTCGATCGACGCCTTTGCTCGTTTCAGAGGCTCAATTTTCTTAATTCGGTTCGTTTATTTTCAGTCTTACTTCACTACCTCCTTTGCTGTACAGGTAGTGCATGAGTACAAGAGCTAGAGGAAAGGACCCGTTGTATTATTACCCGGATATTGAAGCCACTTGCAGAAAGATCCGAAAGAATAAGCGTGCTCAGGAAGGCTCGAGTAATCAAACAATGGAAGATAACGTACCACTACCTCCACCAGTGCTAACTGCAGAGGAGCAGGCTGTGCTTCTCCAAGAAGTTCAAGCTATGAGGGCGCAAATCCAACAGTACAATCTGGAAAGAGAACTCGAAAGGAACAATCCGAATGGAAGGGATCTTCGCCATAACCTATTGTTCGAGGACAAGCCCGACGAAGAAGAGGAAGACAATCCAGATCCTCCAGAGGAGTCGGACGATGAGGAAGAAGAGGAAGCCATGCAGAACCGGTATAAACCTCGGTTCAAGGAGACTGACTTCAAGATTGGCATCAATGCCAACAATTTTGAATTGAAGACCGGATTGGTGCAGATGGTGCAACAAAATCAATTCGGAGGAAGACCTACTGAGGACCCCTATGCGCACTTGGACAAGTTCATTATGCTCTGCAACACTGTCAAAATTGGAGGAGTCAGCAAGAGTGCCATCCGAATACGTCTGTTCGCATTCTCTCTGAGGGATAAGGCACAATCATGGTTCACCGCACTGGACAAAGGAAGCATAGGCACATGGACCGAACTGAGGAATGAGTTTCTAGGGAACTTTTTCCCTCCGAATGTTATCAGGCAAAAACGGAAAGAAATCATCAGGTTCGCTCAAAGGCCTGACGAGAGCTTCAATGAGGCGTGGGAGAGATTCAAAGAACTATTGAGAGCCTGCCCCGGACATGGTTTTCCGTCAGGAGAACAAGCTGAGGCGTTTTATGAAGGACTCAATGATAAGACAGCCAAACTAGTGGACACCACTCTTGGAGACACAGTCATGATGAAAAGTGGAAAGAAAGCCATGGAGTTCTTCCAAAAGATGGCCAACAACACTCAACGGTGGTCCTCAAGCCGAACTCGGCCTGTGAAAGCTGTCGAGAAAGTAGTGGAAAAAGCGGTGGAAAAAGTTGTCGAGCAACCCGATTTGGCAGCCGAGCTGAAAAAGCTCAGGGAAGAGTTTGCTAATCTGAAGCAAGAGAAAACTGTTGCTGCAGTTGAAGCAGTGCAGGGTCCAACCGAGGAAGACAATGCCGAGGTGAATTTCATTCAAAGGGGCGGTTATCAAAACAACTACCGAGGAGGATATCAGCAACACAATCAGCAGAATAACCATCCCTACACCTTCAATCACGCAAGGAATCACCCTGGGTTCTCCTATGCAAACCCTCAAGCTGCAGAGCAACCACCACCAGGATTCGCCGTACAAGACGGAGTAATAGTGGAGAAGAAGAAGCCAAATCTCGAGGAGATTTTTGCTAAATTCATGGAAGGCTCCACCGACACTGTAGCCAAGCTGAAGCAGGAAATTTTTGGGGTGAACACAAAGGTCGATCAGGTTCAAAAGCACGTGCAGATCATTGAAAATCAAGTCAGCCAGATCGCCGATGCCCTAGAAACTAAACACAAGTCGGGACAACTGCCAAGCAACACTCAGGTCAACCCAAAGAATCAGAATCAGAGAAACCAGGTGAACGCTATAACTCTGAGAGGGGGAAAAACCTACGAAGGGCCCAAGCAAGCAGGGACAGACACCCGAGATGAAGGAGAAGCCGAGGAAGAAGGAGAAGTCGTCACAGGAGAAGCTCCGTCGACCGACGAAGCATCTCCGTCGATCGACAAAGCACCAAAACATCCGTCGACCGAGGCTAATGCTCATCGATCGACGGCCGCCCCTGCTCTGCCAATGTACAAGCCGCCTCTGCCCTTTCCGCAGCGGCTTGCCAAAACCAAGATGAACGAAAGGTATGCACGATTTCTGGAGACAATGAAGAAGGTGCATATCAACATCCCATTGGTAGAAGCTCTTCAAGAAATGCTCGGGTACATCAAGTTCTTGAAAGACATGGTTTCTCAGAAAAGACCGTTCTTGGAGCACGAGACGGTCAACCTGTTCGAAGAGTGCAGCGCCATCATCCAAAAGAAGATAACGATCAAAAGGGAAGACCCGGGTTCCTTCACAATCTCTTGTGTCATCGGAGGTGAGACCTTCGGGAAGGTTCTCTGTGATTCAGGGGCTTCGATCAACTTGATGCCGCTATCAATTTTCAGACGGTTGAAGATCAGAAGCATCAAGCCCACGACAATCTCACTGCAGATGGCCGATCGATCAGTCACCTATCCGAAGGGCATCGTTGAAGATGTGTTGGTGAAGGTAAAGGACTTCATAATTCCCGCTGACTTTGTGGTGCTCGACATGGAGGAGGATCGTAACATTCCTCTGATCCTCGGAAGACCATTCCTGAAGACCGGAGGGGCATTGATCGACATCCACGACGACAAGCTGACGTTCCGAGTGAACAATTAGTCCATCACATTCTCGATCTACAAGGCAATGCAGAAGCACAACGATGGAAGTTATGCAGAAGAATGCCACATGATCAACTGCTTCAGCCCGGTAATGTCTTCCCCCTTCACTTGTCTCAAAAATGAGCCGAATCTCCTGGAAAACTGCTTGCAACACTCCCTTTCCTCGTCCACAAATCTGGACGAAGCAACTGAGGGGATCCTGAATCTGGTCATGGAGCTGGATGTGTTCGAGGAGGTCACTCGTGAGAAAGAACTTAAAAGAGAACCGCTGCCCAGCCACTACAGCCAATCCTCGTCGATCAACTACACTGCCTCGTCGATCGATGCTGCAACATCATCCTCGTCGACCGACGAAGCTGCTCCATCGATCAACGGCAACCTGGAGAAGCCGATTTCCAACTCAGAGCCGCCACTTCTGGAGCTCAAGACACTCCCAACACACCTCAGGTACGCATTCCTTGGGTCAGATAGCACTTACCCTGTTATCATTTATGCTTATCTTTCACAGGGAGAGCTAGACAAACTGCTGCGAGTTCTACGGACATACAAGTCCGCCATTGGATGGACTTTGGGAGACATCAAAGGGATCAGCCCTTCGCTGTGCATGCACAAGATCATCCTTGAAGAGGATGCCAAACCAAAGAGACAAGCACAACGACGTCTGAATCCTATCATGCAAGAGGCGGTAAAGAAGGAAGTTCTCAAACTCCTTGACCATGGCATGATCTACCCAATTTCCGACAGCAAGTGGGTAAGCCCTACACAAGTAGTAGCCAAGAAAGGAGGGATGCAAATTGTAAAGAATGATGATGGGGAAGAAGTGGCGCAAAGACCAATCACGGGATGGCGAGTCTGCATTGACTACCGGGCTTTGAACACCGCCACGTGCAAGGATCATTTTCCTCTCCCATTCATTGATCAAATGCTAGATAGATTATTAGGTTATCCTTTTTACTGCTTTCTTGATGGTTACTCAGGGTACAATCAGATAGCTGTGGCTCCTGAAGATCAACACAAGACGGCATTCACCTGTCCATACGGAGTATTCGCCTACCGACGGATGCCCTTTGGACTATGCAATGCACCGGCCACCTTCCAGAGATGCATGACGGCAATCTTCCACGACTTGATCGAGGACATCATGGAGGTATTTATGGATGATTTCTCGGTTTTTGGTAGCTCATTCGATGTCTGTCTGCAGAATTTGGCTACTGTACTTGAGAGATGCACCGAGACAAACCTGTGCCTCAATTGGGAGAAATGCCATTTCATGGTTCGGGAAGGAATCGTGTTGGGACATCGAGTGTCAGCCGAAGGATTGGAAGTGGATCGAGCCAAGGTGATAGCCATTGAGAAGATGCCACCACCAACAAATGTCAAAGCCGTCCGAAGTTTCCTAGGTCATGCCGGATTCTACAGGAGGTTCATCAAAGACTTCTCGAAGGTATCCCGACCCTTGTGCAACCTGTTGGAGAAGGATGTGTCCTTCGTTTTTGATGAAGAATGTCTGAAAGCATTTAAGAAGTTGAAAGAAGCACTGGTAACTGCACAAGTCCTCACCGCACCAGATTGGGAAGAGCCTTTCACACTGATGTGCGACGCCAGCGACTACGCTGTTGGAGCAGTTCTAGGCCAACTGAAAGGAAGACTCTTCCATGTGATTCAATACGCCAGCAAGAGCATGAATCCGGCCCAATGCAACTACACCACAACGGAAAAAGAGATGCTCGCGGTCGTGTATGCCTTCGACAAATTCAGGCCTTATCTGATAGGCTCAAAAACAATTGTCTACACCGACCATGCAGCAATCAGGTACCTGTTTGCAAAACAAGATGCCAAGCCCAGACTGATCCGATGGATACTGCTGTTGCAAGAGTTTGACTTGGAGATCAAGGACAAAAAAGGAAGTGAGAACGTCATCGCCGACCACTTGTCAAGGCTTGACCCACCGGCCAAAGGAGATGATCAGCACTTGACAATCCGAGAGACATTCCCTGATGAACAAGTCTATGCCTTGAGGGACATGAAAGAGATGTATGAATCCAAAACCCCGTGGTACGCAGATTTCGCTAATTATCTGGTCGGCGGCATACTTCCTCCGGACACCTCTCCATATGCAAAGAAGAAGTTTCTGCACGACGTCAGATTCTACTATTGGGAGGATCCATACCTTTGGCGCAGATGTGCTGATGGCGTCATTCGCCGCTGTGTGCCCCAGTCCGAGTGGCACAAAATCTTCGAAGCCTGCCACTCATCTCCTACCAGTGGCCACCATTCAGCCAACCGGACTGCCTTCAAAATTCTTGCAAGCGGGTTCTATTGGCCTTCCATCTACGATGTCTGTCGCGGATGAATAACGGGCTGTGATCGCTGCCAGAGGACCGGCAACATCTCGCGGAGGATTGAGATGCCACAGACTCCGGTGATTGAAGTTGAAATATTTGATGTCTGGGGGATTGACTTCACGGGACCCTTTCCGCCATCGCAAGGATTCACGTACATTCTATTGGCGGTGGACTACGTGTCACGTTGGGTCGAAGCCATTTCGATAGCCACCAACGATCACAAAGTCGTCATCAAGTTCCTGCAAAAGCTCATCACAAGATTCGGAACACCAAGAGCCCTGGTAAGTGATGGGGGATCACATTTTTGTAACAAATGGCTTTCTTCTCTTCTTGCTAGGTTCGGAGTAAAGCACCGCGTTACTACCCCATATCACCCTCAAGGGAACGGGCTGACGGAACTATCCAACAGAGAAATCAAGCAGATTTTGGAGAAGACGGTAAAGCAAAGAAAGGATTGGGCGGCAGTTCTCGATGATGCACTTTGGGCATACCGCACCGCCTACAAAACACCGATTGGGACATCTCCATATCAGCTGATTTTCGGAAAGTCATGTCATCTTCCCGTCGAGATGGAGCACAAAGCTTGGTGGGCAGTGAAGGAATTGAATTTGGATTGGAGGACAGCTGCAGAAGAACGTGCTATGGCACTGAACGAATTAGAAGACTTTCGGGACGAAGCCTATGAGAACAACGTCATTTATAAGAATCGAGCAAAGAGGTTCCACGACAAAAAGATCCGCTCGCATGTTTTCCATTCAGGTGACAAGGTTCTCCTCTTCAAATCCCGTCTTTGATTCATGCCTGGAAAGCTGCAGTCAAAGTGGGCTGGACCATACACCGTGATTTGCCAATTCATGAACGGTGTAGTTGAATTAGCTGGCCAAGACAGAAAGAATTTCAAAGTGAACGGGCAAAACCTGAAACCATACTTCACCCCTCTTCAGATCGGAGCAGTGGAGAAGTATTACTTGAACCGCCCTTAAAAACTCAGGTATTGTCGAGCTAGCGACAATAAACCAAGCACTGGTTGGGAGGTAACCCAACAGTTTCCTGCTTTATTTATTTCAGTATTTTTCAATTCAGTCAAGTCGAGTCAGTTGAGTTTCGTTTTTCTTTTTCGAATTGTTTCGGGTCCAGTCATCTGTCGACCACATCGATCGAGGTTCCCTGGCATCGTTCGACGAGGAAATTTGACCTCGTCGATCGACAAAGGTGCTCGTCGATCGATGAGAATGTTTCACCTTCGTCGATCGACAAAGATGCCTCGTCGATTGATGCGAACATTGCTGAGTCGGACAGAGACGGGTTTAAAACCCACTTTCCCTCATTTTTTCCTCACAAACACACGACGCACGCCGCTCTCACTCTCCCAAACACCGACTTCGAATTTTTTCTCTCCAAATTCGTCAAAACCAACCAAGTTATGTATCCTAACACTCTCCTCTTCGATTATTTCACATGTTTTGAAGGATTTGAGCATGATTTTTGATAAAAATTGAATTTGGAGCCCTTGTTTTCATTTTTGCAATTTTGTCGATTTCGTTGCTATTCTTTGTGATTATTCGATATGGTTAGTTGTTTTTGTCGATATACTTACTTGTGATTGGTTTGCTACTTGAATTTCATTGATTTCTACGTACAAAAGTTTGGGGGATGATTCTAGTTGGGGGTGTTATTCTAGTTTTGTTATTTCTGGGCCAAATTTTGTCAAACATGGAGGTAATATGCTAGGATAGAGTTTGAATTGCATGAATGTCGAATCAATTTTGCATGGGTAAATTTGTTTCTGTGGATGTTCGCACAATTGGATATACTTACATTGGAAATTTTGTGAAGAATTGTGATGAACTTTAACAAATTTTTCCATTACCCTTGCAGTTTGACCATGGATTTTCGACCCACATTCGCCAAACAAGCTCATGAGAGGCGATACAGAAAATTTGCAGGAGATGAGTTCACTATCCGGCAGAGACTTTACCCATGCCCCGAGAAGAGGCTCTCTTGCAGAGAATTGATTGGAATGCTTGGATGACAGCCCGCTGGCCGACATACCTGTCGCTCGTCCTGGAGTTTTTTGCTTCACTCCGCGTCTTCGAGGTTCAGCCGGAATCAGAGCCGACCACAATTGGTTTCCAGCTTCTGAACCAGTACTACGAAATTCCAAGGGACGAGCTTGAAGAAATCTGGGGAGTCCACGTTGGGGGGGTCGGTTTTCTTCCCCCACACTTCGACATTGCCCGTTTCTGGTCCCAGATTGCATCTGATGCCAAAGAAGACCTGCGGGAGTTTGACTCGGGGACCTTGAAAGCGTCCTCCATCGACAACCCAGTTTTCAGATATCTTCAGAGATGCATGGGGGTGTCGATCACCGGCAGACATGAGAGCGGGAACGTGCGAGTGGGGGAACTTTTTGCCCTCAATTGCATGTTGACAGGGGAGCAGTTTAGCTTCGCGGCGTTAGTCATGGACCAATGGCGGCATCAGATCAAGGCCACCAAAGGCAACATTTGGAGCGGGGGATTGATCACCCCGATTGCTGAGCATGTGGGGATCGATTTGACACAAATCGAGTCGCTTGAGGACGACATCCGAGGACTTGGCACTGGGACTTTGGCGAAGATGTTGATGCTTTCACCACGGGCGTCAGATTGGTCTTTGCGGATGTCCAATGGGGATAGATTTCCACTCCCACAGTGGGACCTCACTCACGTCACCGATTATCACTTCCGTGATAATTGGTTGATGAGCACACCCGCCCACTTGAGGCTGATGGTCGGAGCACAAGGAGGCCCAGGTACCTTCAGACTTCGACACCGACCACTGACCCGGCCAGACCAGCGACCGCCGCAGACGCCCCCAGAAATGCCCGAGGAGGAGGAACCTCAGGATGACGAAGGAGGAGAGCACAGCCCTGACCGGACCGGTAGACAACCGCTACACCACTTCTCGGGAGAGTCTTCATCTTCCGGGGTGGATCTGGCGACGATCTACCAGTTTATGCAGCAGCAGGCTGATTTGCGTACAGCAGAGCATGCACGGCAGGCAGATTTTCGACAGAGTGTGAACACGAGGTTGAATAACCTCGACGTTCAGATGCAGCGACTCCTCCTGAACACGCAGCCTGAGTCCGTCTACCTACGCCGGCAAAGAGAGCGACAAGACCGCCGACGGCGACTGCCCGTGTGGCCATCTCCCGATGTCAAGATGGAGGATCCTCCGGAGGAGGAATGAGGTATCGTTTCCTTTTTCCTTATCTAACTTTCAAACTTTTCCACTCCTTTGAGTGAAACAAGTTTGGGGGGATGAGGATAGGAAAAGGGAAACGTTTTTTTGTTTACATTTTCCTATTTTTTTTATTTTATTTTCGTTGTTTCGTTGTTTTTTCTGTTTTTGTTTTCAATTTTTTTGTTTTTTCTGAACCATCACCATCCTTGTTCTTTTGCTTCAGTGTGAACAATTGCTCTCTGCAAGGCTTTTTACTTAAAATTAGTATTTTTGAACTCTTGATTTGTGGTATTTGTTCTAAGTGAATAGTCTGAGCATTGTTTAGGAGCTTTTGAACATAGGACAGTCGGAACTTTTTGATCATGATTGGTGTTATGACTGATTACTTGTCTTTACTTGAACTAGAATTATTGATTGATAATCGAGATATTTACGGATTAAGAATGATAATCTATGTGATAAAGTAGCCAATGATAGGAGCTGTTTTGTTTCATATGTTGATCTTTGAAACTTAAATCTTTGCCTAATAACTGTTCGAAATTGGATAATTATTGAGGAGCAACAAAAATTTCTACCTTGTGAGGAATTTGTGCCAATTTTTCCGTTTGATGAGTGACAAAGTTGTTAGATTTATTTCTTAGAATTTGACAAATTTCTCTCTTGAGGTTGCATTAAGTGTGGTAATAGGGTGAAAATGATTTTAGGCATGTTCTTTCGTAGCCCATTTCCCATACACTAACCTTAAATCTTCACTTGTAGCCCTTTTGAGCCTTGAATGAATTTTTTCTTTGATTAGAAGGGTTGATGAATAAGATGATTGTGATTTATTGAATGGTGTGAATTGTGGGAATGTGATGTGAGGCCATGTGCGAAAAAAAAATCAAAAAAAAAAAGAGAAAAGAAAGAATTTTGTTTTGAGGGGTTTCCATGGGTACGGTTAGAAAAATGAACATTGGTGAAAAAGAAAGAAAATGAGGGAAGCTTACTTATGTTGTTCATAAATAGCTGAGAGCAAGTTCTTAGGAACCCCGAGAATGATGAAAAAAAAAAAAAAAGATTGTGTGTGGAAATAGAAAAATGATGTGGTTATGATATGATTGGGTCTTTGGGGTTTGATTGAAATATTTTAAGTCACTTAGCCAAAAATATCCTACCTTTTAGGTGAGCCACATTACAACCAAATGAAGACCTTTCTGATTCCCTGAAAAACCACACTAACAAGCAGTGGAGAGATGAGAAATTTGTCAAACCTATGGTGAAATAAACTAAAACTTTGATTGTGTGAATTTCAAAATCCTTTTGCTTGATTGAGCGATGAGTGCAAACACTGCCCGGTGAGGTTTCTCCTCAATAGTTTACCAATAAGAATTTGTTTGGATTGCATGATTTATGTGAATAAGTGAAACTTAGATTGCAAAAGAGGCTTGTGAGGCATTGCACACTTGTATCTGCATTTGATTGGAATTCTTTTCTGTGAATTGATCGAGGACGATCAATGGTTTAAGTTTGGGGGAGTTGAGGATTTTCACCAACTTATCTTATTGTTCTTTGACTGTTTGTGTAGTGTTTAGATCATTTTTTGTATCATTTTCGTGCATGAATTGGATTTTGTACTTGGAATAGTGTGTTTGATGAATCATGCAGGTTTTTAGTTGAAAAAAAGAGAAGGATTAGAGTTTCAGTTTCAGCACCCCGTCGATCGATGAAGATGCTCGTCGATCGACGAGGCAAAGGAAACCAAGCGCTCGACGGAGGGACAAGGGAGATCGATGGAAGTCAAGGCCTCGTCGATCGCTGCTCAAGCTCGTCGATCAACGAGGATGTCCAAGGCCCAGCGATCGACGCCAAACAGCCACGGTCGACGCGCATGCGGGAATCCTAGTCTGGATCTGATTTGGAGATAA
>JAPKLW010000176.1:603747-619462 GCA_026898455.1 Plectranthus barbatus
TCAGTGGGTGTGCGTGATTTGAAGAGTAATACAACAGTCTTGGAGAGAAAGAAAGGAGCAGGCACCAAGGAGTAGAGCTAGAGAGTGGCCGAAGGAGGAATCCTGAGGACACCATTGCGGGATTAAAGGAATTCATCCCCAGCTATCTCTGTTTGCAGTTTTAAACTATTTCTTATGTTTAGATTTAAAGACATTTCAACTATGTTTTTTTTATTTCTAGCCATGAGCTAAATATTCTAGACTTGGGTTGTTGATCTCTTGTTGGATTGGTGTTATGTTTTGCATTCCTTGTTAATCTATCAATTCTGGGTGTTTACCATTCCTATCTTACTCTGTCTGGCCAACTTAGTTAAGACATATTTCTTTTCATGTTTGGAAAAGCATGTTTAGGAGAGTGCCTTGAATTGAGCTAAGTCTAGCCATTGGAAAATGTGTGGATTTAGTGTGCTTTATGAATTTGTCTTATTGTGAGCTGGGTTTTGTCTAATCTAGCATAGGAATATGTGGATTGGTCATTATCTCAAGTATTCTTGATAGTTTGGAAGGACTGGAGAGAACTTCAGAGATTCAGCACTAGAATATAAACTAGGGTCCATGGTGTAGCATCTTTCCAGCACGTAGAGTCAGCAACCTGAGTTGCCTTTTATAACTGAAACTTTAATTGTCATGTTCGTGTGTGGGCTTAAACTTGTCATTGTCTTGTTTATGTTAAGTCATTTATTTTGCATTAGGAATAAATTCAACCACAAATTGATTAAACCCCTGCTGTAAGTTGATTGTGTGCACGATTCTTCACAAAAGGCATTCCTCGTGGGATCGACTCTAGATACTCCTAGATATTACTTGACAGTGTATGCATGCACTCTATTGTTGCACACGTTGCACACGTACCAGCACCTTGCACAGAAAATCTTAAAGTTAAACTTGCAGATGGTTCATCTACTGCGGTTGCAGGCACATGAACGATCTTCTTAACCCCTTCAATCACTCTTAGAAATGTTCGACATGTTCCTAATTTAACATTTAATCTTATTTCAGTCAAGAAAATGGCTAGAGACCAACAACGTAGGATTATCTTTACTGAATATGAGTGTATATTTCAGGACAAGACCTCAGGAGACGATTGGGGTTGCTACGGAGCAAGATGGTCAGTATGTTTTGGATACCAACCCAACAACTAATAGTGAAACCTCAAATGCTTTGAATGTTAAGTCTGGTGTGAGTACCGATAAATACCTTATGCTTTGGCATTCTAGATTAGGTCATCCTAGTTTTGAGTATTTGAAGCATGTTGTTCCAAATAAGCATTTCAATACAAATCCAACGTTTGAATGTGAAATTTGTGAATTGGCCAAACAACCCCGTGTCAGTTTTTCTGCTCAAATTTGGAAACCTTCCAAACCATTTCACTTGATTCATAGTGATGTTTGAGGATCCTATAGGACTTCAATTGTTACTGGTAAGAGATGGTTTGTAATTTTCATTGATGATCACTGATCGATCGACATGGAGGGTTTTGCTCAGGTTTTCGGCTTGTCTTCCACATTGGTCGACATGCCATGTGTCGACCGAAACATCAGCATTGTCATTCTGGCTCTTTTCACCACTTGACCACTTTTTAGCCTCAAAACCTGCAAAAACTCACCATCACAAGCATTACATCCTCTATAATACTTTCATGCAAGAATATAACTAATAAATAACCCTAAATACACTAAAACAATGGAGACAAACATGGATAAGTGATAAGTTCATTATTTCACTCACTTATCTATATTATTTTCTACTATTTTATGTAGTTTTATTGAGTTTATATATATATATATATATATATATATATATATATATATATTTCATGCATGAGTGTATTATATGTGGTGTTATGCTTGTCATGGTGCGTTTTTGTAGGTTTTAGGCTTTTATTCACTGGAAAATCGTTCCGAAAGCAGTGACGTGCAAGAGTAGCAGTGAAGGATTCTTCCAAGCAAGGAACCCGGGCTATTGGCGTATGGCAATGGATTGAGCTTTGATTTAGCTTTCCAACTCAACTAGAATCGGGTCAATCAGAGTTCGGGAGTGAGAGTTATGGCCAAAACCGTGAGACTGTGCAGAAGAGAAGAGAGTTTGATTTTGACCGACAAAGAGTCGACCTCGACCGAGATGAGATGAAGACACACACTTCGATTGATGCCTCTCCACCTTGATCGAAGTGCGGGAAAATATGGCAAAAATTGGTTAAATTCGAATCAAATCAGATTTCCAGCCCTAGACTTGATAGGATACACACCCACTCCTATAAATAGCTCTTAAATTCGAGTTTTATTCATCCAATTCAGTTTTTAGCATCATTCAACATTCAACATCCTTTATTTTTCCAGCACGACCCTTTATTTTCTTGTAAGTTATTTTTATGCACTTTAATAATATGTTTTGTTTTGGTTTTCTATCTGCGATGTGTGGCTAGAAGCCCTAGCGGGTTCTAGGGCAACGAATATAAATCAAATGCATGTTTAATTAATTAACATTGAATTGCTTGGTTTTGAATACCTGTTTGAATTGTTAGGATTTAGAATTAATCAGATCGAAAGATAGAATTAATTCTAGGTTTACAGTTGTTGATTGAAAGACTGAAAAGAGAAAATTAATAACAGGAAAAGGAATTCGAATACAATTAGAATATCTGTCCTAGGGGAAGATAGTAATTGTATGTTTTAATCTGTGGAGTTATAAAAGGTTGATTAGTACTGTGTTATTGAGGCCAACAAAGCATATACATTCACATGCTAGTAACCTAGGCTATAATTGTCTAACCAAGAAATTATAGTATATTATGATTTCCCACCAATGCAAGTTAATTAATTGATATATATTTTGATTGATAGTTCGCCCTAGAGTCTGTGTCTTTAATTTGCTTTCCAAAACTCTTTAATTATCAGTTCTGTTTTCTTTATTTTCAACAACCCAAAACCCCTGATTTTCAGTTTACTCAAACAATAGATCTTAGGATTATGACTAGTATATGGAATAATTTCGTTACATAATTCCTCTGGGTTCGACAACCTTAGGGTACTCTTATAAATTTATTTGCCACTGTTTTGCAATTAATCTGTACAATTTTACAGTGATCAATGAGTGAGTGTGAATATGAGCTTATCAATCACACTAGGGTCACCTGGACATTTTTAATGAAAGACAAATCTGAAGTACCCAGAGTTTCTCAAAGATTTTACAGTTTAATTAAAACCCAATTTCAAACAAAAATCCAGATTTTAAGAAGTGATAATGGGAGAGAGTTTGCTAATAAAGAACTGGAAATTTTTTTCTTTGAAAAGGGAATTGTTCATCAAATTTCTTGTGTTTATACTCCACAACTGAATGGTTTGGCTGAGAGAAAAAACATGCGTTCGCTCAAAGTAGCAAAATCCTTGTTATTTACTACTAAAGTTCCTCAAAAGTTCGGGGGAGGCAATTTTACATGCCACATTTCTCAAAATAGACTTTCGTCTAGAGTGTTAGGTTTTAAAACTCCTTTACAGAGTCTTGAATCACATATTTCTGGTTCAAACTATTTGGAACACTACCTTTAAAAGTTTTTGGAAGTGTAGTTTTTGTTAATGATCATGATTCCTCTAAATCTAAACTTGATCCTAAGGTTTTGAAAGGTTTTTTTACTGGATATTCAGGTAATCAAAAAGGCTTTAAATGTTTTATTCTCACTTTAAATAAAACAATAGTGTTTATGGATATTACTTTTCATGAAGGTAGATCCTATTTTGACACTCAAGTTCAGGGAGAGTCTTTTACTATGGAACATAAGTTTGATGAGTTTGAGTTAGAACCTTTAGAACCTTCTGGATCTAATTTGATTCCTGAGTCAGAACCTTTAGGATCTAACCCGGTTCCTCATTAGAATCCTCAGTTCCCTCAGGATCTAATTTAGATAGTCCTATTACTTCCTCTACTCTAGACAGTCAAGACAAATTTGAGTTGGTATACTCTAAAAAACAAAAAATTAGATTGCTTACTGAACAACCTCAAGATTCAACTCATGGGAGAGTTCAGAAATGCCTAGCTCTAGTTCAACAACTAAGCATATGTTTGATAACTCTAACAAAGTTACTAGTGAACTTAGTGATGAGTATTTTTTTTCTATAGCCTTGAGAAAAAGAACCACATCT
Organism: Plectranthus barbatus; assembly: GCA_026898455.1. Classification (NCBI taxonomy): domain Eukaryota; kingdom Viridiplantae; phylum Streptophyta; class Magnoliopsida; order Lamiales; family Lamiaceae; genus Plectranthus; species Plectranthus barbatus. The sequence continues at coordinate 607,926 of JAPKLW010000176.1, forward strand.
TGCACACAACATCTTATTGCCAATTTTGTATCTTACAAATGAATTTCACCAAATTATCATGCCTTCATTTCACAAAGTTTTGATGTCTTTATTCCTAAAACTATAGAAGAAGTTCTTAGTGTTCCTGAATGGAGGTTAGCTGTTTTAGAAGAGATGAAAGCCTTAGAGAATAATGCAACTTGGGAAAAAATGTCTTTACCTCCTGGTAGGCTGCAAATGGGAGTTCAATATAGAGTATAATTCATATGGGTCCTTGGAAAGGAGCAAAGCTAGAATAGTACCTAAGGGTTTTACTCAAACTTATAGTTTGGATTATCTTGAAACATTTTATCCAGTGGCTAAACTGAACACTGTTAGAGTTCTTCTATCAATTGCAACTAATATGGATTGACCCTTGTTTCAGATAGATGTGAAAAATACTTTTTTACATGGTGATCTTTTAGAGGAGTATACATGAATTCACCACCTGGTTTTTCTAAGTCATCTGGGTCACAAGTTTGAAGATTGAAGAAATCCCTCTATGGACTTAAACAAAGTCCCAGAGCTTGGTTTTATAGATTTGTCAAATGTGTTAAAAGGACATGGGTACAAGCAAGGTCATTGTGACCACACTTTGTTTATTAGAACCTCTGCTACTAATAAGATTTATGTCCTAATTGTGCATGTAGATGATATTATCATCACAGGAAGCAATCTGGAAGGCATACATAATCTTAAAAGCAAACTGGAGAGAGAGTTTGAAATCAAGGACCTAGGTGAACTAAGACACTTTCTAAGAATGGAGATTGCAAGGTCTCAGAAAAAAAAATTTGTATTATCACAAAGGAAATATATTCTGGATTTATTAAAGGAGACTTGGATGAGTGGATGTAGACCAGCTGATACTCATGTGGAAGCTAATTTGAAGCTGGAAGAAGTTAAGGAAGGAGGTACACTTACTGACAAGGGAAGATATCAGAGATTGGTTGGGAGACTTATATATCTCTCTCATACAAGGCCAGATATTGCTTTTGCAGTGAGTCTGGTTAGCCAATTCATGCACTCTCTAGGACAAAAACACATGGCAACAATTTATAGGATTCTTAGGTACCTCAAGGGAACACCGAAAAGGGACTTTGCTTCAGGAAATTTGAGGACAGGGAAACCATGGCCTATACTGATGTAAACTGGGCTAGATCACTTGTTGATAGGAGGTCAACATCAGAGTACTGCACCTTTGTTTAGGGTAACCTGGTGACATGGAGGAGCAAAAAATAGAATGTTGTGGCTAGAAGCACAACTGAAGCTTAGTTCAGAGCAATGACGCAAGGATTGTGTGAACTACTCTGGTTGAAGAAAGTACTCTAGGACCTGAAGTTCCATGTTAAAGGACCTATGAAACTCTATTGTGACAATAAGACAGCTATAAGGATTTCCCGAAATCCTGTACAACATGACAGAACCAAGTATGTGGAGATTGATATGCATTTCATTAAAGAGAAGATTGAAGAGGGAGCAGTGAGCACTCCATTCATCTCATCAAGATTACAAGTAGCTGACTTACTCACTAAAGATCTACCAAAGTCTGTTTTTGATGTGCATACATTCAAGTTGGGCATGATTAATATCTTTGCGCCAACTTGAGGGGAGTGTTAGTTGTCACAATCAAAAATAAAAGTCGTGATTCCTTAGATGTAGCACTTTCCATATGGATTTATGGAAAGTGGTTAAATACCTGCAAATCTTCTCTATCACAATTATTAAATATTGTGATTGAGAGAGCCAATTTTTCCTATAAGAAGGGCACTTTTGTATAGTTTGTGTAATGAGAAAAAATAAGAGATTAAATTTTTTGTTATTTATATTATCAATTTTGTCTATATGGTTAGAGTTTTAAATTTAATAATATATTAATATTATTTTAATAGAGTTGTTGTAAGTATTTTTTTTTCAAACATAAAACTTAGTTTATCAAAATATAACCACAAACTGTAAACTGAATCAAAAGCTTTGGGTGGCTTTAGTTTGATGAGAAAATAATTAACTGAATTATTCAATTTAATTCGAATTGAGGGATTTTGGGTTCATTTTCGACTGAACCGATGAAACATTTGTTAATATATTTAATATAGAAATTATATAGTATATTTATAATTTTAAAAATTAAATAATTATAAATATATAATAGTCTCAAATATTTTTTTAATTAATTAAAAATCAGGTCTACTTAACTTAAAAGACCAGACTCGAGCCTAAAAAAGAAACTAGTATACGTAACGTGTCAAACTCAGACCTCATTCAATTATAGCAAGTTCAGACAAGTTGAACTAAAATCTAGTTTAATCCGAGCTATTTCCACCATAGTTCAATAAAAACAACAACCATTTCTTTGGTATAACAAATAGAAATATTGTAAGAGTCTTAATTATTATATTCAGAGAGTGTTTTCTTTTAACATATAAAAATCGCATTATTCAATCTAATATATTATTTAGTTTGATGAGTTGAAAAGTTCAAATATCTTGATGTACAGAAATTAATGTTACCGGTTGAAATAACTTTAATCATATGTAGGAGTGTAAATGAATCAAACTGTTCGTGAGCTACTCAGATTTCGACTCAATAAAAGCTCGTTCGAGTTCGTTTAGTAAAGTTTGTTTATTAAATAAACTAAACTTGAGCATCATGGCATTCGTCTCGTGAGCTCGTGAGCAGGCTCGTTAGCTAAAATAAATATGAAATATAAAATATTTACTGTTATAATAATAATATTTTCATGATTTAAAAGTAACAAAATGATAAATCATTCTACTAATGAAATTTTTTTAGAATTTGAGCATGAATATGATATTATTTTTGGAATAAATAAATTTTTTTTCAAAATAATAATGAAAATTTTAAATATATTCTAAATTTAGAAAGTTCGTTTAGACTCGATAAAAGCTCGACAAAGTTCGTGAACATCAAAGTTTTCGATAAAAAAGCTCGAAGCTCAACTCAAAACTAAACGAGTCAAACTTGAGCACGATACTACTCGACTCGACTCGGTTCGATTACATCCCTAATCATAAGAGTCCCTCTAGAAATGGTGTGATTAAAATAATTCTTCAATTCATTAATTTTCTTTTAAAAAAAGTAATCTTTGATTCCCTTATTTTTTAGGTAAACGCTAGGTTAATAAATACATTACATTATGTGACTCATAATATAATTCTAATCTAGTCTCATTTAAACAAATTTTCATGTAATAAGTATATTAAATACTCAACTTGATTAATAAGCCTCGATAAAAATGTAATCAAATCGAGTTGAATTAAGTACTCCCTCCGTCCCAATCTATTGGTCACTCTTTCCGTTTTCGTCCTTCCCGATCTATTGGTCCTCTTTTTATTTTTGGCAAAATTTTAATAATTTTATATTGATTTTAATTATGTTAATTAAAAAAAACATGCAATTACTAATCTACCCTTGCAGCCCTAAGAAATTTTACCCCCTACCCCCGCCGATCTCTTCGATTATTGAATCGAAGAGATCAAAATTCACTTCCATTCTACTCGAACCCTAATTTCTTGAGCTCTCTTCGTTTCCTCCGCCGTCGTCTCTTCCCCACAAAATCGGCCGTCCTTCTCGCAGCTGCCGCCCCTCTGACCGCGATGACGAACCCCAGGCCGCCGTCTCTTCGATTGTCGTCGATTCGCTGCAGGCGAAGCCCGCGATGACGAACCCCCCCCAGGCCGCAATGTCAGATCCCTTTTCTCCGCCACCAGTCGGCCGCGCAGGTGACGTCTCCTCGACCGAGATCTGTTTCCGTCCTTGCTCTCTTCACTCATTTACTGAACCGCTCCATTCTGATTCATGCGCCGATGGACCCGATGTTTCCGGAGGCTTGGAGGCGGAGATGGCCAGCCCAAATGGGCGTATTTTTCTGAGCGGGCCATACACCAAGGAGTGGGAGTGGCTGGCGGCTGAAGCAGAGGCGTTGAGGCTTGAAAACGAAGAGATCAAGGCGGTGGTTCGACAATTTTGGGAAATATACTTTCCCAACATCCGGTTATTTCTAAGCACTTGATCTTGTTAATCTGTTGTTGGCCTGCGATTATTTTTTGTTGGTTCTGGTCTGCGATGATTTCTTCTTGACTGTTGGTTGTGGTCTGCGAGTATTAAGATGTTGGCTGTTGGTTGTGGTCTGCGATTATTTCTTGTTGGTTCTGGTCTGCGATGATTTCTTCTTGGCTGTTGGTTGTGGTCTGCGAGTATTAAGATGTTGGCTGTTGGTTGTGGTCTGCAATTATTTCTTGTTGGTCTGCGATGATTTCATGTTGGCTGTTGGTTGTGCTCTGCGATTATTAATCTGTTGGATGTTGGTTGTGGTCTGTGATTATTTCTTGTGGTCTGCCTGAACTGAGATGTTTTCTGGTTGTGGCTGTTGTTTACATTCAGTCTGCTTCATGTAATTTTCCATGAACTGAGATGATTGATTATGGGGCTGTTGGTTGTGGCTGATTCTTTTCATTCTGTTGGTTCTGTAGTGGGAATGTGTGGCTATTGATCTGAAATGATGCAATTGTACAATATGCACACACTTCAGATACTACAATTAATTTGCTTTACACAGCTTTGGAGTGGTTTCAAACATTGATTGGTTGTTGATTCTATTTGCAAGCTAATCTTAAGTCATTCTCATTCAAGAGTTGATTGGTTGTTGTTTCTGTTTGCAAGCTTTTCTTGAGTCATTCTCATTCATACATCTAAAAGCTTTTCTTTACATTAATGCATCTAAAAGCTTTTCTTTACATTAATGCATCTAAAAGCTTTACAAAAAGTCTTAAGCTTTCAGCCACATTAATGCATCTAAAACCATTTACAAAAAACCACACTTCATCTTAAAGCTTTACAAAAAATCTTGAGCTTTCAGCCACTGCACCATTCATGTGATCACTAATCCTAAATCAGCAATCAGCTTCTCCAATCCTTGTGTATGCCCCTGCTGTAGTAGGTACTCTAGGCTTTCCTTAACCAAGTCCTTAGGTACTTCTAAATCCTTAGGTAATTCATTCAGCAATAATAATGAATTCTTCTTCATGTGAGGGATTTTGTAGTTGTTGCATCCTTTAACTGTCATTATCTCCTTCAAGCAGCACTGTAAGGATAGGAAAACTTTGTTTAGAGTCATTGCTTCAAGAGTATTGAAGCTACTGATGACTGCTTTAACTAAATCTGTTGCATCCCTGCATTGATGTTGCTGCTGTAAGCTTTGAATTGCTCTAAAAAATCCTAAATCATTCACATTGCAATCTGGGCTGTTTGGTGGTTGTTGAACCAATGATATCTTAAACCCATCACCATTCCCAACAGCTTGAAAGTCTAGGTCTTCATTTCCAATGTGTGGCCTTGCATTGTCTTGTTGAATGTAGATAGTCTTACTTAAACATTCAGGCCATTTTGATTTAATTGCTGGTACAATCTGAGATTTAGGAACATTTATCAATATTAGCATCATAAAAACACATGTTTACATTACAAGAACAGCAATTCAAAAATGTTCAGCAATAATAAGCTCATTCTTACATTCAGGACAACTAAAAAATTCTAAAGTTTTCACCTGATTGATCAAGCAGTCTTTTATCACTTGCTTTGTGATTGATTCTACTGGTTTTATCTTCATTGTGCCAGCAGCCCTCCTCTTGCTGTTTCTCTTAGCCCTCACTTCTTCAGTGAATGGCCAAATCCCTATTTTTCCATCGAAAACAACATTTCCTTCTTCTGAAAATATAGGTCGACACACAGCACACATGAACATGATTTTTGGGATGAATTTTTTACTCTTGCATGTTCTAAGCACTTCTTGTTCACCTTCAGTGATGTAGTACTTGTGTGTATTCTTGGTTAGATAGAACCACTTCTCATCAATGTGTATAACATTTTCCATAGGTTTAAATCTTAAGATATCCAACTCTTTATCATAATCCACAGCTTGCAAACTGAAACTCAACCTAGTCAACTTGTTAGGAGCTGTCAAGGCTGGTTTAATAGCATTAGTATGTGCCCTGATCAGATGTGATTTAGCCCATCTTCCTACTACAGATTTAGGAATGTTAATGCTTTCAGCTAGTGCTCTAATTGTCCCTCTCTTTTGAATCTCAACTTCAGCAATTTGAGTAAGGTTTACCTCAAGTTTTCTGTGGCTGATTCTTTTCTTTCTTTTGTTAACTGCATGCATAACTTCACCTCTTTCCCTTTGCTTTTTTGCAGATTCCCAAATCCTTGATATGCTTCTCTTGCTTCAGTTGAAACTGGAGGCAGCCTCAAGCATCTTTCCCCTATTTGGTTTGCCATTGATGCAATTCCCCAGCAAGAATTGCATAATCTCCTCCTTCTTTGAAGCTGGAATGTCTTTGTTTGTCCCCATTTTTTGTAATTTATCATAGGATTTGTAATGGTTTAGGTTGATTCTCTATTTATAGACATGTAAAGGTGTAATGTGGCTGCTGTTTTGAATATTTTGGCTCTGAATTTTGATCATTTCAGCTCCCACCAAAAAATTTTGGTGGGAGTTTTAAATCCCAGGAATTCTGTTTTTTTTTTTTTTTGGTTTGTAATTGTATTGCCCTTATGGTAATTTTCACAATTTTGATTACCACTCAACTTTTATATCATCAATATTATATTAATTTTTTCCATCTGCATTGGTTTGTGTGAAAAAAGCAAGTTGCCCAATACATAGGAACAAAGGGAGTAATATTTAGGAATGAACATGACTGAACTATGAATCGAATTGAAGGTTTTTGGCGTTTCGATGGATATAAATTGTGTTTTTGGTTTTGGTTTGATTTGAGAATCTTGAAACCAATTCTAGATTCGGTTTATGTGATTTTCAGATTTTGGATTCGGTTGATACCAACCCAATAAATATTTATTTATTTATAATTATATTATTATATATTTTTTTATTCTTATTAGTAAATATTAAATTATGAATATAAATATATGATTTTAATTATGAATTTTATTTATTATATTGAAAATTATTATTTTAAATTAAAAATATTTAAAAAAATCCTGGTGCTTCAGTTAAAATTAAAACTGATCCGAAATCGAAGTTTGGATTCGGTTTGGATTTGATTTGGTTTGACTATTTTTGGACAGTCAGTTTAGGTTGAATTTTTAGAGTCTTCTAAGCTGGCCCAATAGCAATACATTTACTGTCCACGTGGGCTCCATGATTTGTGTGGGCAGCCCAATACACATTTTTTAAGAAATAAAATCCAATTGTTATATTATAGTTTTACATGAAAGCGAGTTTTTTTTTTTTAAATAATTTTCTCCCTTATTTCTAAAATCACTAAATTTAAGGCATTTTTAATAGACCATTTGAATGGATCTATTAACAGTTGGATTAAGAGTTAAAAATATTTTAATTTAAAAAACATAATTCAAATAGGTCGGATCAAATAATTTAAGGCCTAATAGGTCCAAGTTAGAAACCCATTTGAGTTGGTATGATTAATATTTTTACTAATTATTTTTATACAATTATATTATTAATCTACTTTTAATATTGAAGTAGTATTTTTAATCAAATTTAAAGTGAAATAATTACATATAGAGAAAACATTTTTTAATGTATAATTAAGTTTTTTTTTTCATGAAGTTGAAATATTCTTAATCATTGATTAAATAAGAAAAAATATATTTTATTATTTAAACTGATGATGTATTTTAAATTTTTCATAAAAGACGATAAATATGTCATATATATATATATATATATATATATGGAGCGGATCCAGTGAGAAAACTCTTAACGTGAGAAAGTGAGAAAGATGCTTGATTGCATTCACGGCATTGCTTGATTGTATTCAGGTCAGTGTTTGATTGCAATGTTGCTTGATTGTGCTTTAGTTGTTGCTTCATTATTTTGTTGATTGATTGCATTTTAGTTGTTGCTTGATTCAATATCAACCATTGATTTTTTTAGATCTGATGGACATGGCTCATTCTTTTTTCTTACATGGAGATTTTTTTTTACATGATCCCTCCTCTATATATATATAATATTTATTTAAGAGATTAAAGAGTGGAAAATATTTAAGGACGCAAAAAAATCTTATGAAACATTAAACATAAAACTACTCATAAATTTATAGTTCCATGTTTGTCCCAAAATTCAGAGTATAAAATATGTAGCACAGTGGAAAATTGTTTTAATGGACAGGCTTGCACTTTATCCAAACTGAGTGTCAGTTGATATGTGCGTAAAATAACTTATTATTCGATGTGTGTGCATGCCTGTTTGTGTTCATTTTACACCCATATCATATGTTTTTCGTTTGTTTTTGTCTTGCTTTCATGTTTTGTGGTGTTTGTGTTGTGTAGGGATAGAATGGGGCATATTTCATCAAGCTTGGCCAATTTTTGGTGAAATACCGACCCGGATGGAGTAGCAGGGAAGATTTCAGAGCCAAATCCCAGTCCGGACAACTCTGGGTTCGGACGAGATTTGCCTCTATCTGGCTCATCTCGACCGAACCCCTATCTAGCTCGACCATGATCTGCCAGATAGAGGCAAATCCCGATCGAGCCCATTCTGTCCCGGGCGATCCCAGACATACTGTCTTGGCAGTTTTTCGGTTTAAATGATCCCGGTCGAGACGATCTCATCTGGGCGATCTCTGAGGCTGCTAACTTAATATAAAAGGGGGGAAAATGCAAATTGGAAGAACTCTTGGTGGAGAATTGACGGTTACTCACTCAATTTACACCTCCCATTCACTCTAAACATCAATTGAAGGGCTTCAAAAACAAATTCACTCGAATTGATGAAGGAATGAAGATCTAAAGTGAAGATCAAGATCAAATCAAGTCAATAGGGGGAAAATCTCTTGTTTAACTCTCTTGTGTAATGGCTAAGTTTGCATTTGCTTTCATTTGAGCCAATTAAGAGGTATGTGTGGCTAAACTCCATTTGATGTTGGATTGAACAAAGAAGTAGATAGTTTTGGTTGATGAATTGATTGTTTACCTCTCTCTATATGATTAAGACATGTCAGATCTTGTTTCTATTCAAGTAATGTAGATAAGAGTCAATTACTTCATATTGACACTGAGATTGCAGCCAATACGCGGGTTAAATTGTCGTGATTAGTATGTTCTTATGTATGTCTCGATTCAATCCCTGTGCGGAGGAAGCATGTAGGTTGAGAATTCATGAACCTTTGGGAGTGTAGTAGAATTTGACAACGTAACGGTTCAATAATTCTAGTGCATCTACGATTAGTTCGCCGGTACAAAGGGGATTAATCATTTCTGTGTGAATTGACCATCAATAGAGAGATTAAATTGAGTTTACAACATCCAATTAAGCAAAATAGTTCACTACCTAGTTCTATTTGTTCTTGTTTCTACTTATTGTGGAGGTGATTGAGTTGTGCTTTTCAAAGTGAAAATCACGATGAATGCTAGTTTAGATTTAAGCTTGGTAATTGTTGCTAGTAGTTAGTTTGATTTCATTGCTTAGCTAGTAAAAATACTCAATGATTGTTCTACCTAGATATAAGAATTCACACGAGTATTTAGTACTCTAGTGGGCGAACCGAGCAAGAACTGGATTGATACATTTATTCTTGTATTACACTAGGAATTCAATTGAGTTTTTGGTGTGATCAAGTTTTGGCGCCATCGCCGGGGAATTATTTGAGTAGGTTGCTCAATATTGGAGAAAATGTGAAGTTTGTAGTCTAGGTGTTTGCTATTTTGTTTGTTTGATTGGTTTAAGTTGTTGTTTGGTGATTGGAGCTTTTGGATTCTTGTAGGAGTGGAGTACAATTACAAGATCCAAGGCTTGGTTCTTGGAAGAACAAAGGAGAAATCAAAACTTAGCAGAGGAGGAAGCCAAAATGGAGAATCGAAGAGGAGTTAACACAGAGAGATTGAATAGTTTACAAAGGCAAATGGAGGAGAGGAGAACAAAAATGTTAGAGAGGCAAAGGCCATGGAAGACACTCCGAAGTGTGTATGAAAAGATGTGGGAAGGTGATTACCAAAGGTCGAAAAATGGAAGAGAGTACCATACGGTGACAACCGTAAAAGAGTCTAGTGAAGATGATTGGTTGAGAAGCAAATTAGAATTTATGCAAGAGCAACTTAAGTTGTTGAGGAGTTCAAATAGAACGAGTGAGGCTTGCAATGAAAGGAAATTCGAGAGGAATGATGTGATACTTGAAGAGACTCGAATGCAAGTATCGTTTGTTGCCAAGTCAATGAGTGCAACTACTCAAGAGGAAGAAAATTCAAAGAATATGGATATAATTCCGAAGATGAGTGAGTGTGCAAGCATTGTGATGAAATCCGAGGAAAGAATAATCAAAGTTAAAGAGAATAAGACAATGGAAGATACGAAAGTGAAGAGGTTAGAAGAAGTCAAAGAATAGGAGATAGTGGAGTTGCAAGAAGAGGAACAAAAGATGGAGGGCGAAATGTTATCTCAAGGAGATGAGGAGGATGTAGGCACCAATGAGTTGGTGCAACATGTTGATGATGTGAAGAATGGGGAAAATGAGATGCCTTCACCCGAGGAAATTCGAAAAGTTCCGGTTTTTGCACAATTTTTGGAAGAAGAGAGTGAGGAGAAGATTAGACCGGGAGATCCATGTGAAGAAATGGTGGTTACTCTATCCTGTAAGTGGATAGACAAGGTTGAAAAAGAGGTACTACTAGGAGACATGGTGAATGAATCTTGTGATTTGTTTGGAAAAGGAGGTGACATGAAGTTGATGATTAATCCTAATGAGGTACTTGGGGGGTCGTTTGTAATTTAGATTTGTTTGGATGATGACTTGGAGATTAAATCCAAGAAGAAAGCACCACCTTTGCCATTCAAGTTTGTCAAGACATTCAAACTCTCTTGGAAGGATGAGAGGAGTGCAAGAAGTATGTCATGGAACAAGTTGCTTCCGAGTAAGGTGCGATTGGTAGAGAAAGGTATACTCAAAATTACAAGATTTTTGACAATGAATAACGTGGTAAGGTCATCAAGCTACCGACGTAAATCGAAGCGCTTGTTGGGAGGCAACCCAACAAATTTTCTTTCTTTTGTTTATGTTCTTTTAGTTGTTTTGATTTTGAATAAATGTTTAGTTTGCTTGGTTCTATTGATTAGGGTAGATATGATGTTTCAATGAGGGATGGATGATCTTTAGTGATGTTTTTGCAGATAAATTGTGTTTGGGAGTTGAGAAATTGAAGTTTGGGGGATACAATTTCGCCCTATTGATGAGAATGTGGTTGGAAAGAAGCAGGGGAGCTGGAAAACAGAGAGAAGTTTCGCCCCGGACTGAAAAATCTTGCCTAGAATATGAAATATCGATCGAACTTGGCCTTGTTCCGCTTTGAGTTCAGTCGAGATCGATCGGGATTTCAAAAATTGCTGGGGAACAGAGGAAAATATCGACCAAACCCCACTTTGTTCTGTCTTGGGTTCGGTCGAGATCGGTTGAAAATTTTTGAAAATGTTGTGGACGACTTCCGGTTTATTCTTCTCCCTATCCTACTCTATCTAC
>JAPKLW010000176.1:619472-633838 GCA_026898455.1 Plectranthus barbatus
TTTGGATTTGATTCGGAATGGTAGGATGATATTTTTTATATGGATATTGTTGGAGGCTTGGATGATTTTTATCTTTTATTGACTAAATATTGATTTGAGATTCATTGTTCTATTCTTTCTACATTTTGGTTGATGAATGATTGATTAATGACATGTGGAATGTATGATGGAGGTACATGATTTAATTTATATAATTGTGATGGAATGTTTGGTGGAAAGATGTTTGAATGATACTATTGTTGGTTTGAATGTTCATATTTTTGTTGAGGATTTATTGTGGAAGTGTTTTGAGTGAGATTTTTGAATTTGTGGAAATGGTCTTTTGTTGATATGAAGTATGCTCATATGGTGGTGTTTGTGTTTGTGTTTCGTATGTACCATAAGGCCAATGGAGAAGCGGTTTGATCGTGGATGCCAATGGGTAACACATTCTATCGTTTCCTTTGCCATTTAGGTTTTATTGCATTGTAGTTGTTTTAGGTTGTTTGTGTGTGTTGTGTGATTATGTGTGAGTGATGAACTCGAACTAGACTTGAGATCTACTCATGATGAACTAGTGAGGTTTGAAGTCTACTTAAACCTATGATAGAGCGGAATCATTGATATCGAAGCATGCTTAGGTTGAACTTTTGAATTGCCGAGCTTTGTGTGTGGTTAATGCTTGAGACTTGAATAAATGTTTAGTTTGCTTGGTTCTGTTGATTAGGGTGGATATGATGTTTCAATTAGGGATTAATGATCTTTTGTGATGTTTTTGCAGATAAATTGTGTTTGGGAGTTGAGAAATTGAAGTTTGGGGGATACAATTTCGCCCTATTGATGAGAATGTGGTTGGAAAGAAGCAGGGGAGCTGGAAAACAAAGAGAAATTTCACCCCGGACTGAAAAATATTGCCTAGAATATGAAATATCGACCGAACTTGGCCTTGTTCCGCTTTGAGTTCGATCTAGAACGATCAGGATTTCAAAAATTGCTGGGGAACAGAGGAAAATATCGACTGAACCCCACTTTGTTCTGTCTTGGGTTCGGTCGAAAATTTTCAAAAATGCTGTGGACGACTTCCGGTTTATTCTTCTCCCTATCCTACTCTATCTACCTTGCTTTTGCATGATTTAGCTATGATTAGTCTAGTATTTTTCCCATGTGGATTGACTTGTTACTTGTGCATTTGGATTTGATTCGGAATGGTAGGATGATATTTTTTATATGGATATTGTTGGAGGCTTGGATGATTTTTATCTTTTATTGACTAAATATTAATTTGAGATTCATTGTTCTATTCTTTCTACATTTTGGTTGATGAATGATTGATTAATGACATGTGGAATGTATGGTGGAGGTACATGGTTTAATTTTGATAATTGTGATGGAATGTTTGGTGGAAAGATGTTTGAATGATACTATTGTTGGTTTGAATGTTCATATTTTTGTTGATGATTTATTGTGGAAGTGTTTTGAGTGAGATTTTGAATTGGTGGAAATGGTCTTTGTTGATATGAAGTATGCTCATATGGTGGTGTTTGTGTTTGTGTTTAGTAGGTACCATAAGGCCAATGGAGAAGCGGTTTGATCCTGGATGCCAATAGGTAACACATTCTATTATTTTCTTTTCCATTTAGGTTTTATTGCATTGTAGTTGTTTTAGGTTGTTTTTGTGTGTTGTGTGATTGTGTGTGAGTGATGAACTCGAACTAGACTTGAGATCTACTCATGATGAGTTAGTGAGGTTTGAAGTCTACTTAAACCTATGATAGAGCGGAATCATTGATATCGAAGCATGCTCAGGTTGAACTTTTGAATTGCCGAGCTTTGTGTGTTGTTAATGCTTGAGACTTGACAAAAGCCGTGAGAATTGAGCTTTGACATTGTCATATCTTTTTGATTGTGAGAGTCGAGATTGAGAGTGAGAAATCTAGAACTTGCATCCATTCTCTATCTATTAGCATGAGCTTTTGACTAGAAAATGATATTAGGCCATTGATTCCTAGTCCTACCTTACACATTTGGAGTATAAGGAGATATTTGATCATTATTTGCCTTTCATATCTTTGTTCCCCGTGATTGAGCTTTAATGAAGAATTTTCCTTTATATGATTAGGAATAAGTTTGGGGATGTGAGTATGAGGGTGAATACGGTGTAGTGAGATTGGGATGGGAATTTTTTGGTATGATGGTTGAATTAAATCCCATTTGATGGGGCAAGGAGAGAAATAAAATGAAAAAGAAAGGTGCAAGTCTTGAAAAATGATCACCTACAAAAAAATTATTTTGAAAAGAAAAAAAAAGAAAGAAAAGAAAAAAAAATGAGAAAAGAAAAGAAAAGAGATAAAAGTGAGATAAAAAGAGAAAATGAAAAGAAAGAATTGTGAATCGAATAAACCTCGGGATTAGTGGTTTGAAGTTAAAAATTGGGGGTCTTGGGAATTTGAGGAGTTCAGTTACTTTGGCCTAAACCCACCTACCCTTTTAGAACCACGTTATAACCAAAACAAAGACCTTCTTGATTCTAGGATCTAGCTCGTTGTAGTACAGTGGTGAGATAAGATGCAAGCTTATGGAAATCGAGCTTGATATCTCGTGCTTGAGTGACTTGTCCCTAAATACGAGAGGGAGTGTATTTCATTTCTTTTATCTAATTTGTTGAGAGGATTGATTCTTTAGCATTAACAATGTCACAAATTTAGGTGATAATCTTGTTTGGTTGCGGCAAGCTAAGATAGATATGATGAGCTATGAGGTATTGCACTAGGTAGAATGATTTCTTTGCTTTGTTTTGATTAAGGACAATCAAAGGTTCAAGTTTGGGAGATTATGATATGTGTGTAAAATGACTTATTATTCGATGTGTGTGTATGCTTGTTTGTGTTCATTTTACACCCATATCATATATTTTTCGTTTATTTTTATCTTGTTTTCGTGTTTTGTGGTGTTTGTGTTGTGTAGGGATAGAATGGGGCATATTTCATCAAGTTTGGCCAATTTTTAGTAAAATACCGATCTGGATGAGGTTCTAGTGCTGGAAATACCGACCTGGATGGAGCAGAGGAGCGACATGGAAGATTTCAGAGCTAAATCTTGGTCTGGACAACCCTAGGTTCGGTCGAGATCTGCCTCTATCTGCGAACCCCTGTCTTGCTCGACCAGGATCTGCTAGACAAAGGCAAATCCCAGTCGAGCCCGTTCTGTCCCGGGTGATTCCAAACGTGCTGCCTTGGTGGTTTTTCAGGTTTAAATGATCCCGGTCGAGATGATCTCATCTGGGGCAATCTCTGAGGCTGCTAACTTAATATAAAAGGGGGAAAATGAAAATTGGAAGAACTTTTGGCTGAGAATTGGCGGTTACTCACTCAATTTACACCTCCCATTCACTCTAAACATCAATTGAAGGGCTTCAAAGGTAAATTCACTCGAATTGATGAAGGAATGAAGATCTAAAGTGAAGATCAAGATCAAATCAAGTCAATTGGGGGAAATCTCTTGTTTACCACTCTTGTGTAATGGTTAAATTTTGTAATTGCTTTCATTTGATCCAATTAAGAGGTATGCGTGGCTAAACTCCATTGGATGTTGGATTGAACAAAATAGAGGATAGTTTTGGTTGATGAATTGATTGTTTACCACTATCTATATGATTAAGACATGCTAGATCTTGTTTCTATTCAAGTAATGTAGATAAGAGTCAATTACTTCATACTGGACACTGATATTGAAGCCAATATGCGGGTTAAAGTGTCGTGATTAGTATGTTCTTATGTATGTCTCGACCCAATTCCTGTAAGGAAAAAGCATATAGGTTGAGAATTCATGAGTCTTTGGGAGTGTAGTAGAATTTGACAACGTAACAGTTCAATAATTCTAGTGCATCTACGATTAGTTTGCCAGTACAAAGGGGATTAATCATTTTTGTGTGAATTGACCATAAATAGAGAGATTAAATTGAGTTTACAACATCCAATTAAGCAAAATAGTTCACTATCTAGTTCTATTCAACATCCTACTTTCCTTATATTGGGAACTTCGATTTGTTCTTGTTTCTACTTATTGTGGAGGTGATTGAGTTGTGCTTTTCAAAGTGAAAATCATGATGAATGCTAGTTTAGATTTAAGCTTGGTAATTGTTTCTAGTAGTTAGTTTAATTTCATTGCTTAGCTAGTAAAAATACTCAACGATTGTTCTACCTAGATATAAGAATTCACACGAGTATTTAGTACTCTAGTGGGTGAACCGAGTAAGAATCGAATTGATACATTTATTCTTGTATTACACTAGGAATTCAATTGAGTTTTTGGTGTGATCATCAGTCTCAATTTGTCTTATCGAAAGCTCAATTTTTGTTTTAAGTCCAAGATAGTTATTAGAGTTTGATTATGTTTATACTTCAACACTTGAGTGTTAAGTATTAAAATACGTAAACTGATAAAAATAAAGGAAATAAACAACAAAGGATTTATTCCTCAGACACAAGTCTGGAAATCCACTAAGTGAATGAATACAAGGTGCTCTCACGATCTATCGCTTGCTGAAGAATACATCACCCTTTAGTCTACAAGCTCACTCGCCAGTCCTTTATATGTCTTCGCTTCGCAGCTACTCGGAGTGTGGGCACACCGCACAGCCTCCTCGTCGCCGGAACGAGGTCTTTATAGTTCACCTCGAAACTGTTAGTTAGGTGGCTTAGAATGCCTGTGAGAGTCAAAGTACAAAGCGTACTTGACTGTTGTGTTCTTTCTTAGAGAAAAAACACCAAGATTAACTCGAGAACTAGACGTTTGGATCAGTCTCATGTTCATGAAGGTGACACACGGAATGCTTAAATAAGCCTCTAACTTTGAGTCGTAAATTTGGCAGCATTTTGGCTCTCTAAAAATTGAAGGTTAGGTATATGAATCTATTGAGGTCCTCGACTATTTATAGAAGAATAGGTGAGATTTAAATCTTGGAGCCGTTAGATACGTTGGATGTTCGACCAATTTAATGTTTCTATTCTCTGGGCATTCGGTGGTAGGTGTAGGTGTTTTTCCAGAAACTCGGCACCTACTCCGACTTTTTTTGACTTGGATATGACTGTTCACCTTTTGTCAGAATGGCAGTCGGATTAGTCCGAGGAATCCAGACTGATCAGTCCGAGGAATCTAGACTAAATCTTGGGCTTGCAGAATTTAAGGAATCTTCAATCTTTAAAGTGCGTGCTTGTCAGTATCATTCCTCAGACAATTCTTCTTGTCTCTATGCGCGAGGATTTGAACTAAAGTTCTATGCTGATATCGTCACGCTGGCAAGTCTATGTTGGCTGACGTCATCATTCAGTTCGACATTGATCCACAGACTGGCAAGTTTAATGGGTGAGACTGGTAAGATCCAGACTGGTCAGTCCTAGACTGATCAGTTCCATTTGATGTAGTTCCAAACTCGTCAGTTCCTATAAGACGCAGACTGGTCAGTTCCATACTGAGCTTCGATCTGTTTGAGTCTTTTGCACATCTGAGACTGATTTATTAGTCTGTTCTTTAATCGACTCCAGCTTACAACTCGATAAAAATACCTTACATGACTTTACATTGAAAAATTAAACTGAAGCTAATCTAGTGACTATCTAGACTGGTTAGACCTAAATCTTTTGACCCACCAAAACATAATTAGAAAGAAAATTCTAACATCAAATTTTCTAACACTCCACGAGTAGTCCTGAAAATTACAAAATTAGAGTTAATTAAGGTAAGAATTTTTTATCGTGAAAAAAAACTCTAGGCCAAATTAAATTTAAATGTATGGAATAACCTGCAATTCTTAATCTTAATTATATTGTTGGTCCCAAAATCAGAGAAATGTGAATTGCAGCGGAAGTAAGTTTTAATTGCACTTGTTCTTCGAAGCTGACTGAAACTTAGTTTCAGGTTATTAAAAGCAAGTTAAGCTCAGATAGATATTAAGTAAGTTTCACAAGTATACACTTCAATACTTAGTAAAGTACTGAAGGTTTCAAAGTAAGTATGAGAAACTTAAGTATGCTGAAACTTAAAGAAGGCAAATAAAAGACACATGATATTATAGTGGTTCGGACTTAAAAATCCTACGTCCACTCTTCCGAAATTAATTGGGAATCCACTAAGTTTGGTTACAAGCCTCCTTACGATCTATGAATAGCCCGTCGGCACTTCGTCCTTTGGTTTGCTATTGTCACTCGCCTAGGAACTCCTTGCTGACTTAGTCTTTAGGTTAAAGTGAGGACGCACCCCGCAACCTTCTTCCCGGTTGGTTGGATGTTTACTTGTTCTTCCCAGAATTGAGTTTGGTGGCTAGACGCCCGTGAGAATCAGTGTTCTAGAGTAGAACACTGATTGCTATGAATATTACTTAGAAAAGTAATATTCACCGAGAAGTAGCTTAAGTTTTAAGCTTAGCCTCGTGCTTTGGACCATGTTGCATCGAAAGATTAACTTGAGTTGAAAACTCAAGTCTCATGAAAAGAATCACGGAATATTAGAGAGCTTTGAGTAGAGAAAATGGCAGAGTGTCTTAGCTTTCCACGTGTTCCGTTGAGTAAAGTTCGTAACTCCTCTCTGTCTCTGTCGAGGTAGTCTCTTATTTATAGGCACTCTTGGTCGACATTTGAATTATGTCCGTTAGACACACAATTCAAGTCGTTAGAGACATTGAGAATATCGTTCAATCACAGCCCATGTTTTGTCTGCTCTGCTCTGAGAAAGGTTGTACTTGCTTTGTACTTCCTACCTGCTCTTGTAAGACTAAGTTTCAGTCCGAGGAATGCAAGTATGGGACATCCTCGTACTGACTTTTACTTAGCATTTACTTGCCATTATGTCTTACTTTGAAACCTCTTGTGTTCCTCGTGTTTATTGAAGTAAATGCCTCCATACTGACATTCCAAGACTCAGTATGAACACCTCTTATACTGACTTCTCATAAGTCAGTATGGTATACTCTATACCGAGTACCCAAACTCAGTATAGGCCCTGACCATAAATAGTGAAACCAAGTTTCACGCACAAACACTTCTTCAAATCTCGAGCATCTCCCTTGCTCGGTCTTCAGCACCTAAGTTCTATTACAACTTGAACAATCCTATACAAGGATTACATTATAGAATTTTAGAAACTTAATGCTAAAGTATGTTTTGACTTATCAAAACATCAAATTAGGAAGGGAAATTAAAACTTAGTTACTAACATATATATTATGCTTAAAGTATATTTTCATTAATTGCTACATATGTCATGCTTAAAAACTTAAGCTTAATTTTTAATCATAAATTATGCCACTTTTGTTCTCAACCATTTTGGAGATTATTTAATGGTTCAAATTCATCCTTATTTAGTATAAATTTTATTTTAAAGATCATACCCCAACTCTCTTTTTATATATAAGCAATATTTTATTCGTCCAATATAGTATAACATTATTTGTTAATTATTTTAATTTAATATTTAAGATTGTGTTAATTATAATATTTTGAAATTTTAATTATAAGTAAATAATGTCATTTAATTTTAGCACAGACTTTAACAATAATAATGTAATTCATAGAATCATATATAGACCACAACTTTTCTTTTGGGAAACCAAGCCTGAAACAGCTGCGAAACCTTTCTCCTTTTTCTTGGCAAATAATGTTAAATCCTTAATAAATGCGACTCAATTTTCTTGACAAATAATTAGTCAAAATAACATAATAAATAGTACTTCTTAGACTTTATTATTAATAACAATCTATCTAAAGGTCAATCCCAATATAAATAATTGTGATCGTATTGATCCTCCACGTAGTTGCATGAGCTTTAATTGTTTTTTATTGTTTCAATTCATCTTTTACAACGAGAGGGATTTATTTACACTCATTATTTACGTTTTCTTGAATCTCAATCACTGTAATGTAATAAATAATATGCACAATATGATCATTCCATACGATCTGGTTTAACAAATTTCATCGATCTGTATCTCAAAATTACATAATTGTATTACATTTTTCATAATATAATTCGTTGAATAACACGTATATTATATTAGAATAAGAGTATGTCTAGTATTTTGTAATATGAATATATAATCGTCAAAGGATAAATATATTATAAATTTTATATACATATTTTTGAATAAATGCTTTTAAGTGTATATCAATTTATTTAAAACAAAATCAATATCGCAATATGTTTGCACAAAATATATGGAGTAATAATTAAAGGCAAAAAAGTGAGTTAGGCACGCTTAAATAATTTAGGCGAATTTTATTCATATCCAAATGAGTTCGCCCATCCCAAATAGGGTCTATTAATCCCCAATTAAAATATATTAAATGTGTTTGGGTTGGGTTACCTTCTCGTAATTAAATGATGAGAAATTCGAGCAATACGATTGTGTATTTATTAGAAAATACTAGCCACATGAATCTATGAACTTTTCAACACAGCAACCATAGTATTGGAGAAAGTCTTTCTTTTTATATATTTATTTTCCTATATAAATCTGCAGGAGAGAAATAGGATCAAACAACGAAAGAGAAATCGTTGTAAACGTAAGTTGAAGTTTTCATAATGATGAGACAAGAAAAAGATGAGAATTCAGTTTCAGTCATCAGCCCAAAATTCTGCGTAGGTCATTCCGTTGATCTTGTTATTACCAAGAACATTTGGCTGCTCGGACAAGGAAACTTCACCGTAAAAAACGCAAACGGAAAACTCATGTTCACGATCAAAGGTTCGATCTTCTGCTTCGAACCTAAGAGGGTTATGTTTGATGCTGCCGGCGTTCCTGTCGTCACTCTCCGGAAAAAGGTACTGTATGCTCTAGCTATGTCCCCGTTGAGCCTCGATCTCATGACCTATTGATTATGAATTTGATTCTACTTATATCTTCTGTCGAATTTAGGAATGAGAATAGATAAGTTCACTCTATAATAACTTGTTTATATTAGGGGTGTTCGTGGTCCAGTTTTGAAGCAAAATCTCGGCTAAACCAATAGATATGTTTTTCCAAATCAAGCCGGCCAAACTATATAAAAAATGGTTTGGTCCAGCCGATTTGACGGTTTAAAATGAAATATGTTTCTACTCAGAGGCGGATCTACATTCACTATTGGGATACAATAGTCCCCCCAAATTTTTTTACTTTTACTATTAAATATATATTTTTAGATATTATTTATATATTTTTTTATATAATGTATCCCCAATTTATTTTATTTATATATTGAAACCCCAATTTCAAATATCTAGATCCGCCCCTGTTTCTACTTTTAATTACAATCTACTATAATTTGTAGAAAACTAGGGTCTAAATGCAAATTAGTTGATTTCTCTTATTTGTTATTACTTATTATAATGTAATTTCTATTTTTAAAATCTTATATTTATAATTTAATGTAAAACAAAAAAAGAACATATGGGTCAACTGTATAAAAATTATAACCTTAAAATTAAAATGTAAGATTGAAAAAAAAATATAAAATTATAATACCAATGTAATACTTATTTACCATAAAGAAATTATATAAGATAATAATATTTGATGTTAATACTTGCTAGTTGTTTTTTGATAAAAAAAATTAAACTAAAACTAGACTAGGTTGGCCAAAAAAATTTAAACATGGATTAATTATATGAAAAGTAAAAACTTACTAAATGAACTATAATTTAAATTTATTAATTATAAATAAATATAAATACAACCGGTTTGAGCCACCAAAACCGTAACTAAACCGATTAAAAAAAATTCAAACCGTCAATTTAAAAATTAAATTTCAAAACGATCAAATTAATCAAATTTGGATCAAACTATGAACACCCATAATTTATACCTATTTAATAGGATGATAGGTTTCTGCCTTTAAAAACCCTACAAACGAGGCCTACAAAAGACTCATCAAACCAAATAGATAAACATTAATGTATTCTTAAAAATATTATGGATTATATGTTTTCCTCGTAAACATTCAAACTATTAATTTTGTTTGAAGTTATCATGAACGAAAAAAAGCGATGGAAAGTTAAAGTCCCAAACGAAAAGATATAAATTTTTTAAAGCTATACTTGAACTCGACATTTCATTTGGGAAATTTTATCGATAGGCCAATTTCTCGTCGCTAAATTTTCACTCTCGTCATAGATTAAATCTGAAACTAAAGAGAAAATTTATTTATGGTTTTGCATAATTCATAACATATTTCAAAAAAATTGCAAAAGTTTGTAATATACTTGGGCATTTTCTATCATTAATCTATATAAATTATTGTATATATATTTGTTATCTAAAAAGAATATATGATACATTTATAACTCTATCAAAATCATATACTAAGGCCTCAAGTCTTGCTAATAAGCCAAAATGGAACCTGTAGAAGTGTACAACAGATTATAAATTAAACTAATTTAAGAAAAAGTCTCACGCGATGCAGGCGTTCACAGTACGTAGTACGTGGCAGGTGTTTGGAGGTGACGGAAAAGACCTAATATTTAGTGCAAGGAGGTCTTCCATCTTCCAAATGAAGACTAAGTTGGTGGTGTTCATGGCGAAGGATGTGCGTAATTACACGGTGCAAGGGAGTTGGTTTGAAAGATCGTGCCAAGTTTATGTTGGAGATTCTTCAACCTTAGTAGCCCAAGTTTGTCTCTCTACTTGGATATATGCATTTATAGCGGTTAGGGTGAGAATGAGTCCTCATGACAAAAATTTGATTATGTGTACCATATTTAATTGGTATTCAATCAACGTCGTAAACATAATCAAATATTTTTCTCATTTTCTCATAAAAGATTCAAATCCCTTTCTCTATATATAAATTTGACGCTAAAAAATAAAAACAAATCAATCTACACTTTTAGGCTGATCATATAGGAGTTGCATAAAAAATTTAAATTATTAAAAAAACATATTTTTAGACATAATATATAAAAGAAAAAAGAAACATGATGTATTTTTAATACAATATATCATGTAGAAAAAAGTTGGTTAAGTTTTGGTGAAGAATGAGAATTCATACATGTTTAACATAAAATAAATTTTGTCTTCCTATCTACTTTTCCTCTCAGAATATATATAGATTAGACTCCGTGATAACCACTATATATGTTAACATGCTAATTAGTATATTTATACTAATTATTATAACATATGTTAGATCTTACAAATTGATTCATTAGTTTATTATGCTGCGTCGAAATGTGTAATGACAAGAATAATTGCTAGTTTGAAGAAAACTTAATCTCACTGTCCATACATTTAAATCAAGGGTAAAAATTAATTTTTAGTTAATATATTTTTACCGATTACCATTTGATCTCTATATATATATAATATATATCTGCAAATGATGTTATTTTTGTTTTGGATTTTCCAGATGCACAAGAGTTTTTCGATTAACAGTTTATTGACCGGCAACGACCGGTTCATGGTGACCGTGTACCCGAACGTTGATTGTGCGTTTATCGCTGCTCTCATCATCATTCTTGACGACATCGTATCTCCGACCAAAAGAAGTTCGAGCAAAATACAAAAACATAAGAGCAAATAATAATATTTGTTAATGGTGGAATTTTGAGAGGATATTTTGGATAAGAATACTAGATAAGTTGGAGAATAATAGAACACAAGATAGCTATGAAATAAATAAATGCTTGATAAATGATAGAGCTTAAAGACTTGGCTTTTATTGTTGTATTTATTGCTTGAATTCAATGTGTCTTTGTATCATAATTACAATCCTATTTGGATACAAGAAAGTGACTCTAAATGAAGAGTTGCAATGCTCTGTCCGAATTAGCTTCTCGAACGGACGTGTCTCTTCATAATGAGCTGACTTCATCCTTGATTAAATACATCTCAAACTCCATGGCTCTTTGACCGAGTTCGAGCTACTTTATCCGAGCTCGAGGTTAGTAGCTCGAGCTCCAAAGTACTTTCTTTTGGGCTTTTCTTCTTTGATGGACCTGACAAATGGGCTTGTTCATTTTCGGTCATAACAATATTGATGTTCAATCTTTGCAATTTATAACAATTGTGATCTCATTTTTTTCACATCTAACAAACTGATGTCTGATATTTGAGAATTTTTATCAGTTGTACGTACCATCATTTGATGGCATACAATGATTGGTAGAAATATAAAAACCCGAATCGAATAGCCTGCAACTCATAGTATCGAGGCTAAGTCGTTGAGGACCACAAATTAACGTCTATTTCTTGAGGTTTATATTTTATTTTAAATGAAGCTAATCCATCTATTTGTGTGTGGTTATCTACGCCACTCTGATGGTTCAGAAAAAGTCGAAGCGAGATAAATGGTTATTTGTTTAAGTATTAATAAGTAAAAAATAAAATTTTATAAATCTTAATCTTAAAAAATAAAAGATAAAAATCCATGCACCTAGCCTGCTTTGGTACTAAAAAATTGCCTAAAGTGCCGATTTGTATTTTTGGACTCAGCTAGAAGTTGGATAGCTCAATTTTTACATCAATGATAAGTGAGGAATTGTGTGTAATTTTGATGATTGTCAAGAACGATCAATTAAATATTATTTGTAGAACTAATTATGTATTTATTGTATAGAATTTGAAGTTGTAATAGTTTAGATTCTAATAAGGGTTGAAGACTTGAAGAACCAACTAATAGTTGAGGAGGAACCGAACAACTGAGAAAAAAATGACGGGCAAAAAAGGATTAGCTCAGCTGACTGAATTATCAGTTGATATTTCTATCATTTACGATGTCACATTCAAAGGACAAAAGCTGCAGAATTGTACATTACCATACAAATGTCTACCGATACTTTTCTCAACAGATAGAATTCAAATAGAGTCTATAAATACCCCTTCAAACAAGAAGCAAAAGAGAAGTGAGTTATAGTTCTAATCAAAAATCAACCTACGAGTTTCGGACTTAATTGACATCCTGAATTAAATTCTTACACAATGAAGGCCCAAATAAATCATAAAAAATGTTATTTTCAGTGGCAATGTTGAAAGTTCATTAAAAAAAAAAACAGTTTCAACTTTAGAAATGATTATACTTCACTCATTCATGGCCTACACAGCAATAATATTTCGCACTTTTGGATAATTATTTTAATTAATTCATGAGTTGGAAAGCTCTCAACAAAGAATCTAAGGGCGGCTTCATTTGAAAAATTAGAATTAATGAACTCTAAGAATAGTCTCTTTTAGATATATTTAAAATAATATCAAATAAAAAAAAGTTTCAAAATTGTTATTTCTTTCTATTTCTTATTTAAAAAGTATAATAATAATTTTTTAATCTGATTCTCGATGATACATTTTGAAAATGTTTTTTTCAATGGAAATATGTTTCTTTATTTTCTTTAGTATATTGGAAAAGGACAATCTTTTATTAAATTTGTAATCATTTGCATTACTTTCAAATGATTGCAAATATAAGCAAAATGTTAATTTGTTTAATTTTCAGTTAAAATACTTTCAAAAAAACCCTACGAATAAAGTGCCATAAAAATAGAATCTCAACTAAACTAGGTGCTTAAGCTCAATAATAATAAGGAGTGGAATTTATTAATATCCATTTTTCACTATATACATTATGAAAATACCCAAAATATTATATTCATTCACAAAATACCCACTGCACATTCTGACATTTTTCAGAATTATATTTTTAGGAGAAAGAAGGTCGATGTCGGGTCTGTGTCCGGCTACCAACACCGACCCTGGCACCGACCCACAAAAAAAATTAAAAAAAATTCATGAAGGGGTCGGTGGTCGGTGCCTTCCGGCATCAACCCCGGAACCGACCAAGAATTAAAATAAATAAATTTAAAAAAAAATTGAAAGTGGGTCGGTGGCTGCCTTCCGCCACCGACCCCGCCGCCGACTCCCCCACCGACCAGTGCCCTACATCCCCCACCACACCGACCCATGCACACACACACTACACCGACCCATGCACATATATATATATATGTAGGAGTATATTTTTATATTTTATTTTTATATTAACACTTAAAAAAATTGGTGATGTGATTGTTGGTGTTAAAAAAAGTCAAAAATGGGTATTTCTTGAATGTGTTTAATGTTTTGGGTATTTTCATTATGTGTTTAGTAATTTTGGGTATTTAAAATATTTTTCACTAATAATAACTACATCTCATTAGAATACAAAACAACATATCAATATTTTTAGGTTGTGGATCCATTGATAAAAGCATGTTTCTGTTAAATAATAAAAAATGAATCCATACTATTCAGGTTATTCACGCAAAAATTAATGATTCATATTTAAATTTATTCGTAATCCCTTTTAATTGCTTTATATATTATGTTTAAAATATATTATACTATTCAGTCTCAGGATTCAAATGCATTTCTATTTTAACATGCATAG
>JAPKLW010000176.1:648246-716942 GCA_026898455.1 Plectranthus barbatus
GTCGTGTTCGTGTTTGAGCTTAACAGGTTCGTGTCGTGTTCGTGCTCGCTTTTATCGTGCGTGTTCGTGTCGTGTTATCGTGTCGGGTCAGAAATTGCCAGCTCTACCTCATACTGACTTCCCATAGTCAGTATGGTAGACCCGCATACTGACTATCCACAGTCAGTATGAAAAACGCCCTCATACTGATTTCTCCTTATCAGTATGGAAACCCTCATACTGACTTCTCCTAGTCAGTACGGAGAAGCCCTCATACTGACTTCTCCCGGTCAATATGGAGAACCTTATACTGAGTGCTCCAACTCAGTTTTGGTTAAGACTAAACTTGGTAGAAATCAAGTTTTAAGATGTGCAGGTAGTCAGTTCTCGAGCATTCTCCTTTGCTCGGTCTTCAGCCTAAGTTCTATTACAACTCGATCGATCCTATACAAGGATTACAGTTTAGAACTCTTGAAAATGAAAAACTGACTAATATGGCTTCCAATCTTTGACCCACCAAACACAAAAAGTAAGGAAGAATTTCTCTAACAAAAATCCTAACATCAAGGCTTCTTTTGGCTCAATTTAATTCATTGTGTTTAAGACACACACATCCATTAATTAATTAAAGTATGTGTTTAATTTAATTATTATATCCATTCCTTAAGTAGTTCCTGCTCAACATTATTACCGTATCGAAATAAATTTCATCTGCAGAGTTTAATACGATAAATCTTATGAGCTCCTTAAGAAGACGTCATCAACTTGGATGTCTAGGAGATGATACCCTAATGTGACTAAATAAATATCATGCAAATAATGTTGTTACCCGGCCAAGATACAGAGCATATTGAATCGTACTTTGATTCTCACCCATGGTAAGTCAAAGCAACAAACAATTATTTGTATATATTTAAACATCACATCTAGGGTTAAGAATTAACAGAGTCGCCAAGACCTTGGTTCTTCATAAAGTCAGAACAGAAGAACACGTCTCATCGCGATCCATTCAATGTGGCACTACGCACTAGTATAAACTAATAACCAAGACTAGTTATCTCAAGTTTATACTACAATTTAAAACGATAGTTAATTATCCAGAACTATCTCAGTTGTGAATATGATTTATATCTTATAAGAAATTAAAAAATATGATCTTCATGGGACAATGCACCCACCACATTATCTACAATATAAGATAAGTGGATATACATACAATCATAAAAGAACAACAATATGATAACATTTATTTCAATTAATTAAAAGAATTTAAATACATGACAAAACTCAAATAAAAGTTTATTTTACAATTAACACTCCCATCACTCGTGGTGGCTGAGCACGATGGCGCCGAGCTCCTCGGCCCTCTGCAATTTCTTTATCTCTGACTCGATTCCGGTCAATCAAACGCCCAACAACTCATTTCTAGCATTTATCCTTCCTTAATGTACTTCATAAAACCCATGCATGTCTGATTAGAGCATTAAAATCGAAGGTTGGCTAGAACATGAACTAAAAACCCTTATCTTTTAACAATCCGAAATCCAGCAAAAAACTCTAATAACTCAGTAAATTAGTTCGTAAAATTCTCCAATAACTCCTTAAATATATTAATTAGAACAGAGATATTCAGCTATATGATAGATTCAAACCAAATTAAACTCAAAAATTCATAACTTATAAGCATGCCAAGTGTCTCATAGAATGTTTGAAATCAACTCGTAGACATAAGTTTCATAAAATTTGGTTGTGCAACTTTTTTTTTTAATTTAAATTAAATTTTACCGGAAAATAAAAATAATCACCCCTTTAACTAAATATATAATTTATAAGCATAATTAACTTAATTAATTTTATAATAAACTTAAAGTTATTACAGCTTTTTTATTATTAAGCTGATGGATAAATTTGAAAAGAAAAAAAAAATTCCTTCATAGCGCCTCTAAATGCTTGCATCATATTCCCCATTAAATAATTGGGCTACCTAGTGGCAATCCCCATCCCATTACATTGATGGAGAAACTTCATATTTATTAGTATATTTCTCTTTTGACTTATCTTTTTCTTTAAAACATATTTAAAATCAATAATTCTCATTCTGTTTCTCTTTCATTACTCAACCCCAATAAGATCATTTCTTCAATTTCTTGGCTGAAAATCTACTTTAAAAGTAAAGCTCATAATTTGTGCATATTAGGTCATTATTGTGTTAATCTATTAAGATCGTATAATTTTGTGTTGTCTTTACATTGAGTCGAGTTATATGATAATATATCGTGTTCGTATTACTCACTATATTTTTCTTAAAGAATTCTCATGTTTTTGTCGTGTTTGGGTCATATTCATGTCAATATTAACTTTATTGATTTCCAATTCTTAATAGGTAAATATCATTTTTGTGTCCGTGTCGTATCAAATCTTATCGTATTTAAACTCGTTATTATTGTGCGCGTTCGTGTCATGTCAGAAATTGTCTAACTTTACTTAAGAGGCCATCGAAACGGCGCTAAGTGTCTTGCTCCAAATCGAAGATTATCAAAATGGCTCATTACATATTATTGGACTATTTGGTGTTGAGACTGCCAATTAAGTAAGCTAAGCACCATCTAGACAATTAAGCACTCGAATTTTTAACTATTTTTAAGAAAATCTAAAACTTATATAATTTTTTATCTAATAATAGTTATACTAGAGTTACATTCGTGTGTTGCATTAATTACATATTTAATACTTTATTTAATTATTTAATAAAAATGTAAGCAGATAAATAAAACACAAAACTTATAAAAATAAAAGTTTATTTTACAAAATTAACCTATCAAAAAATTATATTTGTATTTATTTTACCATTATACTTGTATTGCTTTAAAATTTTTGTGATGTGATGACTTACATCTGCACTATGTGTAATGTCTTATTTTTATGATATTAAGATACAATTAGCAATATTATGTAGTTTAGTATTTTTTTTTAGTAATTCTTAAAGTATTTAATTCTTATTCATTGATATTACATTTAAATATTATAGTATCATTCATTTTTATATTTTACATCAAATTATATATAAATTTAATAAAATAAATAAAAGTATATAAAACACAAAATCTTTTGGATTTGATTTATTTTTTAAATATTATCATATAAAAGACATTATATATGTATTATTTTAAAAATAGTATGTATAGCAAATTAATGATATATAATTTTTTAAACAAAAAGTGATGAATAGAATTTTGTTATATTTTATTATTATTATTATTATTATTATTATTATTATTATTATTAATATTATCATATATATATATATATATATATATATATATATATATAGGAGGGATCATGTAAAAAAAATCCCCCTGTAAGAAAAAAGAATGAATCATGTCCATGAAATCTAAAAAAATCAACGGCTAATATGCAAACAAGCAATGACTAAAACACAATCAAGCAATAAAATAATCAAGCAATAATTTAAATACAATCAAGCAACATTGTAATCAAGCAACGACCTGAACACAATCAAGCAACGTCATAAACACAATTAAGCATCTTTCTTACTTTCTCACGTTAAGAATTTTCTCACTGGATCCGCTCCCTATATATATATATATAGAGTAGTGATCATATAATAATAGCTTTTCTCATTCTAAATGAGAAAGAATCTGAATCCTTTATTTTGTTGATCCAAAGGTTATGATAATTCAGGATTTATGAAATAAATTATATAATTAAAATATTTTAGTAATTTAACCTTTAAGTTTGAATTATTCTCTATTTTTAAATATATATCAACTCCTTCATAAAACTATCAACTGAACGCCACTAAATTTAAGGTCATAGGAAAAGATTAAAAAAATATATCAACTTCTTTGCTTTTTTATAAGCATCCAATCAAATATGCGACTTAGCAACTTTTGATTTAATATTTCGATTTACATGTATTAATTTTAAATATATGATTTTGTGAGAATTTTGTAATTTTAAAAAATAAAAAATTATATCAAAAAGTATATTTTTTTTCTTTATAAATTGAGCAGAATCGAATATCAGTATGTTTTCGCGTAAATTGAATTCCTTGAAATGCTTTCTCTTATGTATGATTGGTGAAACACCTTGAAATGATTTTGATTACCTTTTTGTGGATCACATGAAATCATTTTGTAGTGATCCTTACAATTGAGCTTTTTATTTTACTAGTGAATTATTTCAGGTGAATTCTCAAAATGATTTTCTTTTCAAATTAGACCCACTCCAATGGAACAACATTTAAGCTAAATAAATTGTAAATAGAAATACAAACTATAATATCAAATTGTTGGGTTTTTTTATACATATCGTTAAGGAACCTTCTAAATTTAGTCGAGATGTTAATGGTGAGCTATGTATTTAAGATGAGAATAATGAACTTATAGCATTTGCTGGTCTCACAATAAATAGTATAGAGAAATAATTTTGATAAAGTTTCTATATGTTGCTCAAAATTACCTCTTTACAAGTATTTATAAAGTGATAGTCTAGGGATGTGATTATTGTATGTCCGCCAGCGGTAATCACAAAGTAATGAATTTGTTAGCTCATGGTGATTACTTATGTTTTAGTTGTCGAAATTATCACTTCATCCCCACATTTGTGAGTAAAAGTCAATTCTCAGAGCTTTTTAAGCGTTAAATTGTAGTGGCCAGTGGCGGATTCAGAAATCCTTCATAGGGGGGCTCAATTAGATTTTATATAACAAAAAAAAAAAATACAAAACTGAGTAAAACTGAAAATATTTTATATTCATCAACATTTTCAACCCCTTTAACCAATTTTTCTTTATTTTCAGCTCATTTTGTTCTCATAACTTATAATGAAGGGGGGCTATCTATAAAGGGAGAAAGATGAAATGAGGAACGTGTCGTATGCATCGGCCGTGGGGAGCCTCATGTATGCAATGCTATGTACGAGGCCAGATATCTGCTTTGCTGTAGGCATGGTAGCGAGATACCAGTCTAACCCTGGACAGGCGCATTGGACCGCGGTAAAGCACATACTCAAATACCTGAAAAGGACTAGAGACTATTGTCTCGTCTATCAGTGTGGGGAGTTGTGCCCTGTGGGTTATACTGATTCGGATTTCTAGGCAGACCGAGATGAAAAGAAGTCCACCTCTGGCTATGTGTTTACATTGGGAGGTGGGGTCATATCATGGAGGAGTGCAAAGCAGAAGTGCATTGCGGACTCCACCATGGAAGCAGAGTATGTGGCAGCTTCTGAAGCTTCGAAAGAAGCGGTATGGTTTTGAAACTTCCTTCTGGAGTTGGACGTGATTCCTAAGCTGCCCAAGTCAATCACGATATACTGTGATAATTCGGGAGCTGTGGCTAATTCAAAGGAACCACGAACTCACAGAGCAACAAAACACATTGAAAGGAAGTACCATATTATACGAGAAATCGTAGCAAGGGGTGATGTGCTAGTAGAGAAGATTGATACAAGAAATAATCTAGCGGATCCATTCACAAAGGCTCTGCCTCAAAAGGTCTACGAGATGCATGTACGTAACCTTGGGCTGAGGGCAAAGCTATCCACGTAGAATGTTTGATGTAATAGCTAGATTAGTTTTGACGCGTTATACTCTGGAAAGCACCAGTATAATGCTTTGAGTATAAGTGGGAGATTGATGGATTTATATACTGAAAGCATTATGATTGGTATATTATGTACAAGGTCGATTGGTTAATATACTGGGAATCATAAATGTTGTATGTTCATCTCCTGTCTGAATTAACAAACATGTGTCGCAAACACAATTATCCTCTTATCTCGTCGATAGGGAGATCATACGGTGTGTAGAAGATCACGGAAGATCGTATGGATCGTTTGACCTAGCGAGATATAAACAGTTATCACAGCTGAGACAGTTCCAGGATAAACTGTTGGTATATGCTGTAGCATACGCAGTAATAAGCATCTTATCTTGGATGGCTTGGTATGCTGGTGTGGGGCACACATTGATAAGGACCTAAGTCGAGATTGATTCTTTTATCTGACATTAAAAGAATCTAGATCTCTATAGCTTGACGAGATCCTAAGCCTAAATGAAGGTACAGAAGTATATGCAGATTGTGTATTACTTTGAGTTGCAGTGAAAGGCTCTAGTTGAGCTTGTATATCTGTATCTTGGGTAATAGCAGTTTGTGTATGACTGTCTGGTACTGGAACTAGGTAACCACATCCAGTATAGGATGGTGACATTCCCTGAACAGCTCAAAAGGTTCGTTATGCTAAGTCCTGCAGGCTGATTAAGTTCAAGCATAAGTGAAAAGGTTTGAGTGGATTGATTCAGGAATATAAGATGTTAATTAATTAAATAGCTTGTCAGAGCTTAAATTAATTAACGAATGTCTGTAACCTTAAATGTGGGGATATACCGAGCCCATGCAACCCGTACCTCAAAACGTGGTAGCAAATAGGTAGGACAGTATTGATTCTCTGGTGGAATGAATCAATATTAATTAATTAATTATATTCTGGGTTGAATATGGGAATTAATTAATTGATAGGCCTTATTTGCTATTTGCATTTTGGTCCCTGGTCTGACCCATGAAACTCAAGCCCAATAGGAGTCCAGTAATTTCCTATAAATAGGCCTCAGTTCCTCAGATCTCAACACCCCACAAGATCATAAGTTGCACACAGCAAACCAGAATTTGGGAGCTGTGGTGATCAACTAAGATCTGAGAACGAGGAGGAAATTCTGCTTCTCAACCGGGCAAGGGATCTGATAGAGAATCTTCACCGGATTTTCAGATCGAGTTGGGATACAGATCAAAAGATCAAATCAGGAGGATTTTTCTTCTTCTCTCTCCTCTTTATTTTCAAAAATAATATTATTATTTTCATAGATTTATTTCCTCAATCTGTTAGGAAATTAAATCTTTGTGCGTGGGAAGGATCAAAGGGCATCTCCGCGCACGCGTTCTTCAGAGTTCATCGATCCAGGTATTCCGCATAAACCTTTTTATGCATAATAATATAGGAGCATGCTAGGATTGTTCATAGGCATAGCAATTTATTTTTTATATTCCAATTAACGATCCTTGGCAAACGGACTTCATGATTCAGTTCACGAATCCCTTCAATTGGTATCAGAGCCAGGTTTAATTAATTGGCTCTATCGGAAAAATAATATTGCCTATGATCATGCATGATTATTATTATTGATTGCATGCAATGGATGGTTTTGGATTGATTGTATGTTTTTCGTCCTCGTGGTTCTCGGGTTAATCCGCCCTTTTATATGGATTCGTTTTTCACCCACGAGATAAATCCGTGGTTAGATTTAGATTTTTTAAATTGTAATTAGGATTATTCCATGTAATGTTTTATATCAAAAAAAAATTAAATCTGTAAAACGAAGAACGCGAAGAACACGAAGAACGAAGAACGAAGAACACGAAGAACGAAGGGCCGCACGACACATGACAGCGCTGGCACGGCGCGAACGCCATGCACGGCGGTCAGACGCGGCAGGGCACGGCAGCAGGGGGCGCGGCCAGCCACGACGGCGCGCGCACGCACGCAGGCGGACGGCTGCGCGGCCCAGGCCGGCCAGGCGCGGTGCGGCGGCTCCAGGCCGGGACCGGCGATGCGAGGGGCGGCAGGCGAGGCAGCAGAGCGGCGACGGCGTGCGGCCAGGGGCGCGGGCGCGCGCGTGACACGGCGGAACCCTAGGGTTCGCGCCGGTGGCCGTCCTCCCTCCCTCGGTCGACGTCGGCAGGCAGAGCAGGTGGTGGCAGCGGTGGCTCGAGTGGCCGGTGACGCGGGCTGGGCGGCGATGGGGCTGGACGTGCGGCCGGAATGCGGAAAAACCCTAGGGTTTTTCGTGTGGTTTGCGCGAGCCCTGATTCCATTCATGCGCAATTCCAGTGAGTCACGGAGGCTGACGATGGAGAAGAAGGATGAACGACGGTTCGGGCGACAGTCGGGGCAAGCCGGGGCGGCGGCATGCGAAACGGGCAACGGCCGGAGGAGGCGGATCGCGGGCTACAACCATGCACGTACGTGCATGGCTGTTGCGCGATTCTGAGAGCCCTCACGGCGGTGGCGAGTCCCCGGCAGCGGTGGTTCGCCGGTGGAGGCTCGTCGGGCCAAGTTCTCGTGGGCTATTGGGCTTGCAATGTATGCCTAGGCCCGCGATTCAGTTAACTAGCCCAGTTGTCTGATTTTCCGATAAATCAAATCTTGGAGGCCCATATTCGGAAAATGAATTCAGATCTCAGTCCAAGTAGTGGGAGCCCAGTCGAAGATCTGTATTATTAATTCCAACTTGTAATAGTTAGAATTAATTTTTATTTCATATCATGGGGCCACGAGGACATTTTTTATTTGCTTTATTATTTGTCTTCGCATGATATACGTGTTTAATTTAATTGCGCAGCATACAAGCATGTTGTAGATAATAGGAGCACGTTTACTGCTTTTATTTACAGCTTTAAAGCATGTTATGTGATTTATTTTATGTAATTAATTATAACTATAAATTCGGGGTTCATGCCTTGCATGATAGAATTTTAGCAATGTTATAATTATGGCTACATAAAATAATCTGTGCAATTGAACCTTATGAACTAAAAATTACTAAGCTCATAATTTAGTAAGACCTCCACAAAGCGATCCTTTATTGGAAGTGGGTAATTTATTAGGTAAACGTCTACATGTGTAGCTTACTTAATTTATTATTCATAAGTTCTAATAGATAGGATTTCTTAAAACAAACATTTATTTCATGTGAGAAGTGGGAGCTCATGCGTAAACGTCTACATGTGTAGCTTGCGTATTGAATTTTCACAAGTTCTCTAGGGATTGAATTAAATGAGACAACCTTATTATAGGGATCGGGTGTGTTCTAATAGATCCTTATATGGGAGGGTTGGCTTTGGTGGTAAGCTAGCTTAGATGTTATCCAGAGTATAACTCATTTGTGATGTCCCTGCTCAGTAGGATAATATGGTCTTAAGTTAGTCTCCAATTACTAATTCCATTTGTCTAAGGAACCCGGGCATGGATTGGAATTAAAGGACTGGAATTGAAAGATGCAGTCTGGTTAAGTGTTTTGTTGTAAACGTCCACATGTGTGTCTTGCAATAGTAATACTTAGGCAAATTGGAGGAAACATTAATATTGCTTTATCATAAGGTTTCAATATTTAATTGTTTCAATAGTTTGCGACTATGTTTTAATTTCTGGTTTTAATTTATTATTTTCAGACATGTCTTTACCGAATAGTTTCCCCGAAACTATCAGTTTTGTAAATCGGTAACAAAAATTTGAAAAAAACACAATAGTTTATCATATATTTACATACCGAAGTGTAGTTTTGTAAATGTTAAATATCATCAGGTAAGCCATGTCAATTTTTCGCCATTGAATTTTCATTCCCGTCATAAATTTGAAACAAAAGTGATATTTTAGCATAGATTTTAGTAATATACATAATTTATAACGTATTTAAAAAGTTATAATAATTTATAATATATCTGATACTTTTGTTACACGCTCATTTAGCTTCCCCGACTTTTGAGAGCACGACAAGTTATAACACAAAATTACTCGCCAAGTAACATGACTAAGAAATAAGATCAAGCAAAAGGTGATACTTATAAAGATAGTGATAAGGTTCAATTTTATACAAACATTGTAATGCCCCAGTCTCAGGGCCCGAATGAGCTCAACCCCATAGACCAACAAAGTCCTTTCTACTCCAGGTCAAGCACGCTTAACTTTGGGGTTTTTCTAGAATAAGTTTCCGAAAAAGATGATGCACCATGTTGGTATGAGTAGCACCTATTAAATCCTTTAAGCTCTCCTCAGCTATACAGTCTCATTCTTGTATAGTCTCAAAATTCCTCTCGTTTTGGTGTGGGCCCGGTTCATTCATGTCACCCTCCGCTCAAGTAATGGAAGTCTTATGGGAGCCGCTCATTGTT
Organism: Plectranthus barbatus; assembly: GCA_026898455.1. NCBI lineage: Eukaryota > Viridiplantae > Streptophyta > Magnoliopsida > Lamiales > Lamiaceae > Plectranthus > Plectranthus barbatus. Next base: position 658,194 of record JAPKLW010000176.1, read on the forward strand.
TGTGCTTCTCTACACCCGTGATCATTCCCTGCTCTGGTGTCGGGTCCCTACAAACATACCAACATCTAGTTTATAGTTCTAATAACAACAGGGTTCAAGTTTATACAAAAGATGGGAAGATTGAGTTCAGAGGTTCAGTTGCAGCGAAAGTGGCGTGATGGAGATATGCATATGGAGATACATATCTCAGGATCAAGCTCTGAATGTTTGATTGAACTGTTCACCCATTCCTGCTACCACCTCTACGCTTCAAGCTTAACCTATATGTTTTAGAAATAACATACAGAGGCTGAGTACATCGTGTACCCAGTGAACATGTGTCCCAAAAACATACAAATATAGATTGTTATGTCGTCACACCGATAAAACATGAGGTTTTATTTGAAATCAGGTAATGCTTATCTAAACAATTTAATTCATGTGTCTTGCAAGACAAAATACACTCACATGTGGTCTCTATTTGTTTTAACAATTGTGTTTTGGAAGCAGACCATAGTTGGGAATGACATAAGCCACTCAACCCACTATCATCAAAGTGCACTGATCTCATAACACACATCATTGAGATCCGATTGACTTTAACCCATCCTTTTTAATCCCAAAGTGTCAACCCGCGGTTGATCCACTCCACAATAAATTGACTGGGGAATCAAACCTCAGTACTGACATACCAGAGTTGCACAAGTTTGGTTCGATAAACTTGCACTCATCCTAGCTGATGGTGACATGTCAGCGTGGTTTGTCAAATTCTTTTAGTTCAGGTACTTAGTGTCAAGTATACTTAGAGTCAGTTTTCATAATAAACTGCAACACTTGCGTGTTGAATTTTAAAGGAAAGTAAGCTGACAACAAGTATGAAAGCAGTAAATAACAAAAGGGTTTATGGTGGTTCGGACCAAAAAGTCCTATGTCCACTCCTCATACGCAAGTCTGAAATCCACTAAGTGTTGGAGTTTACAAGGTGCTTCTACAATCTATCGCTTGCTGAAGAATGCCTCGTCCTTCAGTCCACAAGCTCACTCGCCTTATCTTTTGCTTGTCCTTCACTTCGCAGCTTCTTGGAGTGTGGGCACACCACGCAGCCTCCTCCTTGCTGGAATTGGTGTTAATAGTTTCCCCAAAACTATCAGCTTGCGACAAGAATGCTCGTAAGAGTTAGAGTACAAGACGTACTTGATTATTGTAATATTTCTTGGAGAGAAAGATTACCAAGAAATAACTCAAGAACAGATGTTCTGAGTCTCGTGCTCACTAAAGTGATACATAGAAAGCTTTAACAGCCTCGGACATTGAGTAGAGATTTTAGCTCTTGAGAATACGTATTCTCGGTAAAAATGTTCGGTTCCAGTAACCTTCTTCTAAAGAAATTCTCCAGTATTTATAACCGTGAGGTTGAAGGTTTGAGATAAATGTTCGTTAGAGACAAATTGGAGGATGTCCAATTGAATGTCTCTGTTAACTGCTGCTATCGACAGGTAGGTGGTGCTTTTTCCATATATTTTGCACCTGCTCTGACTTTTTCTAACACGGACAGTGATTGCTCACCTTTGTGTCAGAACGACAGTCTCTTCAGCTTGAGGAATCTTGGACTGGCTGTCCTAGGTACCGAAAATTGGAGTTTCGTGCCTGCAGACTTTAAGGAATCTCCAATCCTTAAAGTTTTTACTTTGTCAGTACATTCCTCAAGTGATTCTCTTTATCTCTTTGAGCTGGGACTAGGATTTAGAAATCTATGTTGGTGTCGTCATACTCGCAAGTCCATGCTGGTGATGTCATCCATCAGTATATGTTCAGTCCCTTTACTGGTAAATTTGAGGTACGGATAGGACCATACTTGTTGGATCCGTACTTTGTGAAATCCAACCTCATCAGTCCTGACTCATATTCCCAGACTTGTAAGTTCGGCTCGAACATTTTGTCTGTTGAGTCTTCGCGCATTCCAAACTGATTAACCAGTCTGGTCTTCAGATTAGTTTCAGCTTTCAACTCAATATGAATCCTATACAGGACTTTAAATTTTTTACTATACTGAAACTAACTTAGAGACAAACTAAGATGGTTTTTTCATATTCTTTAACCCACTAAAACATAATAACATAAGGAAATTTCTAACAGAATTCCTAACAACAACTCAACTTATCACACCATTCCAACTCATTCAACAACAAATCATAGCTCATCTATGTTTAATTCGTTCTTTAATAATGATCCAATCATTATTCTCATTCTAGTTCATCCATGATGATCTACCGATCTTAGAGTTCTCAAATTACGACATAGTTCCAAGTAACTTCATAAATCTCACCAATCAGAACTTAGAATATCATGATCATATCATTACTCACCTCATCTCATTCTGTTTTCATCATTATTCTATCAAATCTTAGTTCTTTCTTCAACCAATCCAACACTCTTAGCCAAACAACTCAAACTTCATTGATTATGATAACACAAGTTCAAGTTGATTAAACCATCATATTCCACGTCTAAATCTTGTTATTAACCTTACATATTATGCATGAGATGATTTATGGTGATATTTTAGTTCATTCGTCGAGACTAGCGAAATAAATGAAGAAATCATATTTTCTGCACAAGTTCGTCTCTGGCGCGGTCCAAACTGACCGCGCCCTGTGACCGCACCTAAACCACTACAGAAACATCTCTCTGATGCAGAACGTGCCCCCGACCGCGTTGATAATGGGCTGAGATCATTTCTCACCATTTTTGGTCATTTCCAACCATGATCAATAATCATAGCTTAAATACAACATAAACACAAGCTAAACAACACAAAAACATCCTTGCATGCCAAAGATTTAGGCCTCATGATGCATATATGATGGATTTCTCAAGGTAAAAACTCAGTCTTCTTCAACTCAAACTTGATTGACTAAATCCGGTAATCCAATCTCAACAATCCGTACAATTGATTCAATTAGGTTCCTAGAAACATATTGAAACAATATACCAAGCAAATTTTCAAATTTCAATCGATTTGAGCATAAAACTCAAAATTGAGCATTATTTGCCACAATTTCGTAAATTGGGTATAACTCAATCATTTTTTACCCAAATTCATCTACCAAGAATCTTTACAACTTTGTATCTCACAGTTGTCATCCAATTCGCCTCCATTTGGCAGGAAATCGCGTCAGAAGTCGCTGCTCACTGGAAACCCGCTCTTTTGTGCGAAAATAAGGAATTGGTGGTGTTCTTGCTCACTCTCAAGCATAATTAATTGTTTAGTGGCATCCTTAGGCTAGCTTAGATGAGTCCTAAACTAATGTACACTAATAAGACAAGTGTCTTTGCCACTAATACAATTAATCATTTATTTTATGTAAGCCACCAAAATAATATCATACACAGATGTGTCCTTGTACATATTCATAACTTAAGATCCCCAATTGATATAATCATCATCATTAAACATCGAATAATTACGATATCTCAAATCATATCCTTAAACATAATCTTTAAAAATTTTGAACTCAAATACGCGTTAATTAATTTAACCACAATTTACCGATCAAATCGATTAATTGAACAATTAATCACATAATTAATCATAAAATAATATAATAACCTTATTATGATCGTCGCATATTACAACTTTATCCTTTAATAGTTAAATGAATTGATAATTTGAACTTTAAATGTATGCATCTTAGTATTTTATATTTTAATATATGTAAAAAAAACAAATGATGAGAAGTGGTGATAAAAATCCGGGTTCTTGGGCCCATTTGCCAAATAATAAAGCTTAATTGTAGATATATATAATCTAATAATATTGTTCTGGCAAATTCTAAACATATCCATCTTTTTACTCTCCAAAGTCCCTTTAAAAAATACTCCATAATATGAACTTTCAATTATACTCCTATATCTTTAATTTAAAATCTTAATTAAAAAATCTAATATTTAGATATATATAATCCCCTAAAATAAAACCCCATAATATACGAATTAAAAAACGACATGGGCTCGATGAAGAATGATTGAGTAAATAATTAATACTCCCACGTCCCAATTAAATAGACCCTCTTATTTTCGGCACGGGAATTAAGATTGTGAGTGTAAGTGGAATTAATATTTTATTGTTGAGTGTGAAAAAGTTGTCATTTTTAGAAAAAATCCAATTTAGTTGGGACGGATTTGGTAAGAGGGTCTATTTTGGTGGGATGGAGGGAGTATTTGGCATGAAACCAAAATTTGAATATATTGTAGTTTTTAATATGGATTATGCTGTTCCTTACAATATGCGACAATGGTTGTGAAAGCACAAAGTATTGTCAAATCTAATCAACATATCTAGTGAATGCCCATTAGCCTCAACCTCATATTTTATATCAATACCAAAGACATAGGAGTTTTTGCATGGGAAATTAATGATCAAATATATCAAGATCTTGGTTGGGCTTAGGTATCTTAAATTGATTTTAGATTAATTTCTCAATGCCAAAAAACATTTGCTTTGCATGGGAAATTACTAATTAAATGTTTAGTAATTGAGAATTTTTAAATGAGAATATATATGAAGATCTTGGTTCGGCTTAGATATCAAATATTGATTTTAGATTAATTTCTCAAAAAGTGTATAACAATAGCGTGATTCTAAATGCAGCCATCTTTTTACTTCTCAAAGTTCTTTAAAAAAAATAAAATATAAACTTCCAATTTTATCCTTTGTAACTTAAATTTTAAAAATTCACATTTAAATATAACCCCATGTTAAATAAAACCCCATAAAATTTTCCCAAAATCTAAACTTAATTTTGCTTTTACCATTTTAACACCTCGTGAGCTTTCTCCCCAAGACTAAAACTTGATTTTCCTTCTACCATTTAGACACTCAATCAATAATCCATATTATAAACATCTGATTATGAATTCTTTTTTTCTTATAATTAAAATGCTTCTTATCTAGAGCACCAATACAATCAATCTACAACTTATTTATTTCTGTTAAATCATTTTATTTTCCTACCTTTTTTAGTCTCGATATATATATTTTTTTAAAAATAGAGAGAGAAAGAGAGTTAGAGAGAGAGAGTAGAACTAAATAAAAGGAGTGTAGAGAAGGAGAGAGAGTAGGAGTAGAAGTGTGCTTGGCGGCGAGTGCAACACGGCGGAACAGAAGAGCGCGTGGGAGGGACGCGCCTGCAGAAAGAAGGGGATGAAGATGGAGTTAGAAAGAGATAAAAACAAATTTCTGAAAATAGCCATCCATGATAAAAGTAGCCCCAAAAACCCAACTCCAAATTATTAATTTCTTTTTTAGTATTTATTTATTTTTTGGGGGGGCAGGACGCCAGCAATAAAGAAAACAAAAGATAAATTCTTTTACGAAATTGCAGAGCACAATAGTCAAACTAACCCACAAAAATTCCTGGGTTTTCTTTTCTGATTATTCTTCTTAGGCATAAAACAGAAAGGGCTTGGGCGAAGATTAAGGGGAAAAAAGATAAAGAAAAGAAATGATTTCATCAATGGCTTCCATCTCTTCTTCTTCTTCGGCCACTGTGAGAGTTGAGAAAGCAACCAGCGAGTTCTTGATCGGACCCGATTGGACGCTCAACATGGAAATTTGTGATGTTATTAATTCCAATCAGATGTATGGCTTTTCTTTTCTTTTTTCTTTTTTTTTTTTGGTTTCTGCGTGTTGTGTTTGTGTGTGTGTGCGGGGAATTGATGGTACATATAATTTTTTTTATTTTTTTTTTAAGATTTTCATGCAAAGTTGACTTCTTTATCATTATCCTCAATTGGGTTATCTGGTGGTTTGGTGGAGAAAAGGTTGAGTATTTTTTTTTTTTTTTCGGTTTTGTGGGCATGTTGACTACTGCTTTTTGTGTTCAATTGCTCTATTTCTTGGTTGAAATTTGTAGGGAAAGAAAAAAAGAATTTACTGTTCTGTTTTGTTGTTCTCTTTGGAGGTTCTGTTTGGAGTTGGGTGTATCAAACAAATTTCTTGAGTTGAATTATATTCAAACCAAGATATGATGGAACTCAAAAAGAATAAAATAGGAAGATAATTGTCTATTTTGATGGATGCTTTTTCGTGGCGAGGAAATCAAGATATTGTATCTTTTCATCCAGTAAAAGTAATTGAATTTGTATCTGGGTTGCGATGGGGGATTTGGTATTTTCTGATTGAATTTACAGTTTCATTTATAGTTGGCCCTTGATTTGGGATACATGTGTTGGATTTTATATTCAACCAGCAATTTTGAATTTGAAATTCTATTCCTTTCACTGCACAGGCTTGCAAAAGATGTCGTGAAAGCTGTAAAGAAACGGTTGCAGCACAAGAACCCCAAAGTTCAATTACTTGCTTTAACGGTATCATGAGAAAATTGCTTTGTTTTCAATCTTTTCATGTTTTTAACTTAAGCAGGGTTTCAAAGTAGATAAATCTGTTCACTGCTATCTTGTAGTAAGTCCTTTGTTTGAGAAGAGACTGTTCATGTTTGCTTCCTGTGTTTATTTTACAGCTTCTGGAGACGATGGTCAAGAACTGTGGCGATTATGTGCATTTTCAGATTGCAGAGAAAAATATACTTCAGGAGATGGCCAAGATTGTAAAGAAGAAGGCAAGTTTCTGTGTATTAGTCTGAGGATCCTGATATGATTTCTGTATTTTTCCTGCTTGAGTTGTAGTGGGGTCATGTTGGCATTGAGTAAATGCTTGTCGCCTCATTTGGATGGAGTAGTCAACTTTTCATGAATTCCTCGTGAATCTTGAAGTGGTGCAGAGAGCAAGTATACTACTTATGAATTCTACAACCTGCATAAACTTGGAGAGAGTTCTCTACTTTTCATTGATTTGTTTATATACTATACAAATCTTTGCGCATGAATAGAATGAGTTTCTTATTAAAATACATGCTTTGTAGGGATTTGAAAATGGATATTCATTATAGTTCCAAAAGGTTGATTTGATTCTTTTTTGGAACTAAGCTTCATTTTTTTTTTGTGTGTATATTATTTGTCAATAAGAAGAAGTTGCCCTCATTCTAATAAGGTTATGTTTCAATGCTTTCAGACTGACATGCATGTGAGGGATAAAATTTTAACCCTGATTGGCTCCTGGCACGAAGCATTTGGTGGGTCTGGAGGAAGATATCCCCAGTATTATATGGCTTACGAGGATCTGAGGGTAAATACTTGTATATCACTTGTGTGTACTTTTTAGAATGCTGAGGGCATCAAAATGGTTTTACTGTTTGCTTTTCAGAATGGATCAGTTGGTGGAATGATTTGATACGGAGTCTGTTTCATTATAATCGTCTCAATATACATTAGTTCATTAGTAGTTTTGAAATCTTTTTTGGGTTGTTGGGAAAGGTTGTGAAGTATCGCCGTAGTGGGAATTATTGCTTCTTTGGGATTGGAGGAAGGTTAATTTAGTAACTGCCGTGTTTCTCTGTGCCAGCGGTTTGGTGTTCAATTCCCCCGGCGTCCACCAGATGCGGCTCCTATATTTACTCCACCTGCAACCCATGCAGTATCAAGACCTCCTCAAATCGGTCATGGAATGCCAAGTAGTTCTACTACTAGGCTTGATGAAGCCATGGCAGCTGAAGATAGTTTAAGGTTTGAATAAGACCTTGGTTGATATATATCTTCCACTTTGTTGAACTCTGTTACAATGTTTTTATTTGTGTAGTTTATCGAACCTAAACTCCATGCGCAATGTTCTTGATCTCTTGACTGATATGCTGCAAGCTGTTGATCCAGGAGAACCTTCGGTATCTTCATCTTCGAACCTTCCACTTTGAGACGAGAAATGTGATCAGATGTGTTCTAAGTATTGTTCTTTTCTTTTCAGTCTGTTAAAGATGAGATAATCGTCGACCTTGTTGAGCAATGCCGTGTCAATCAAAGAAAGTTGATGCAGTTGTTGGGAACAACGGGGTTAGCCTTTTCTCGATCTTTATAATTAGAATTCATTTTATCATGTAATCTTGATCCCGATCCCTTTGTTTGGCAGAGATGAAGAACTTCTCTGTCAGGGTCTTGATCTGAACGACAGCTTACAGAGTGTTCTCGCGAAACATGATGCAATAGCTTCGGGTTCTCCACTACCTCCTGAACTGACTCCTACTGCGCGCACTGCTTCTGAGAAACATGAATCTGGTCTCCGATCTCCTGAAGTCAGCACGCCAGCTGCAGCATCTACTGAAACCCCTCCTGCGCCAGTATTTCCTGCCGCCCACACTGGGGTGGTTGACGAAGAGGATGATGAAGAAGACGACTTTGCACAGCTGGCTCGAAGGTCATTTCTCTATGAGATCTTCTGGCATTCTATTTATATATCACACATCACAGTTTCTCCGACTGACTTAACAATTTTGGATATTTTTTGCACGAATTTGATTTGCTGTAGTTGATTCTGATTCTGATGTTGAACTGAATGCCTACAGACATTCCAAAGCTCGGAGTGATGCTTCTCAAAATGCGTCTACGGGCAAACGTGACGTGTTATCTTCAGAAGCTCCCTCGAGCGCTGCTATGAGCAATGCACTAGTTCCCATTGATCCGCCTGCATCCGTGGAAACAAAAGATCAGAACATCATAGAGCTCCTAAGCATTGTCTTATCAACAAGTGCATCGACTGAGCCAACATCTCAGGCTTCCACTTCTCCGGTGCAACCTCCGAACCAGTCGGCCTCGACTAACCCAGGTATCACATTTCCTTCTGAAGCTTATCCTGGTAATAACGGGTTTGCCTTCAACAATTATGTCGCACCATGGGCTCAACCGCCACAGCCTCAACCGCAACCTCAGGTTCAACCTTATCAACAACCTCAGACTTATGCTCAAGCCCAACCTCTGTACAGATCACCACCGACGTCTCTACTGCAAAATGCATCACCAAATCAGTTTCAGCCTGCTGAGCAGCAGGCACAATATCAACAGCAATACCAGTATACGACCCAACCATCACCCTCACTACATCCACAACCTCAAAACCCCCAGTATGCTTACCCACCTCCACCTTGGGCTGCCACTCCTGGTTATTTTAGCAGCAATCAAAATTCCATGTCCAGACCAACGTACACGTACTCGAATTCTAGGCCCACGTCCACAAACAACGGACAACTTGCTCGGCATGATCATACTAATGGTGAGGCACATGCCAACAGCAGCCCAATGTCTGCTGCTGTCAATCCCACACAGAAGCCCTTCATCCCATCATATAGATTGTTTGAAGATCTTGATGTATTCGGCAGCACAGATGGAAGATATAGACCCGCGAGCAATGCATCAGCCGGCTTGTCGGGGTCGAACAACCAAAATATGGTTGGAGGAAGGAAGTGATACATGTTCAGTAGGTAGCAGGTTGATTTCTCTTTCATCAGCTGACTTTGGGTGTATATCTTTCCTGGATTATTTATTTTTGGGGTTTTGGAGGGGAAAAACATCAGTGAGTTTAGGTGGTGTAAGTATTTAGATTGTTTGGAATAACTACAGTTATTGCAGGGCAGCCAGCAGCCAGAATAAGTTAGCTCTCTCTCTCTCACTGGAAAATAAGTAGTGTGTTTGTTTTTCCTATTGTTTTAAGATTGAAAATGCTCAATTCATGGATTGATTTTTCAGCCACACTGCATCTTGTTGCCTAATAATGCTCAACTTTGGTTGGGGGTATTTTATGTGCTCCAAGAGTTTTTGGGATTTGATCTTTCTTTTTCTTGCATTATTGTTAATTCAAGTTATATAAAGTGATGATTAAACTGTTATTTGAATTTTGATTTGATAAAATCTTATTTAAGCTTATTTGGAGTACAATATTATTCATTTTTGGAATTTAGATTTTCATAGTATTGTAGTTGACAAGTATTATAAATTAATTTTTAAGTAATTTCGTTAGTTTAAAAAATGGTGAATAAGAATGAATTCAGATGAATGCCTTCTATGAATTAATAATTAATGGTTTTTTTATAAAGTAAATTCAAATTTTTTAAAAATTGATTTTAGTCTTCTGTGACTGCCTTGCTTACTTCAGTTATTAAAGTACTCAATTTAATAGTAAATAAATTTAATTTGAAGAATTATCAAAAAGATCACAAAAGTTTCTAATTTAGAACTTAAAAAATCAAACAATTTCAATTCAGCACATGATATTAATATGATATTTCAAGTCCTAAATTAGAATTTTTTGTGATCTTTTCAAGTCTTGAATTAAGTAATAATCTTGTGTTTTGAATCATCTTTTGGAATCTGAATTAATAAAACTCCATTTAATTTTTTGAATAAAACTATATTAAACTCGACTCATTACAACAAAATGGTAAACGAGTGAAATAATAAGGGAGGGAAGCATCAATACAGCAGAGAAGAGACGATTAAAAATTAAACTATATTAGTCAGAAACCATTTACAAATTGAACGAAGTTGCTAAACGAGTAGGGAAGAAAAAATGCACACTAAAGAAAAATAAATTTTGAAGATTAAAAAAGAAGACGACGACGACCCACATATGTACAACTTTCTTGACCTATAAACAAAAGATTATTTGGCAAAGCCTCCATCTGAATCAGTGGATCTTTCCCTTTCCAGAGTAGATCCAAGTGGGGAGGCTTAATTAATATATTATACACCATCAACAGCGAGCCGAGCAGCATCTTCAACCGAGTGATCGAGTTGAGCTCTAATTTCCAATCCAGGAAGAATGGATGGGTCATCTTGGTGGAGAAACCTCATCAGCGTAGATGGAGACACAAGCATCAGCAGCACCAGCAGCAAGTAACACTTGATAGGGATGGAAGGTGAGGCAGCTAACAGATCCTATCCTCTGGGCCATGAAAGTGGGATGGTACCGGATGGTACCTAGTGGATCGCCCTCCAGATTGAACACTTTGATTAGTTGCTTAGCGGATCCACTTGCGATAATAGGGGCATGCCGATGAACCGCTAAAGCTGTCAGTGATCCCCTGTGGGCATCAATTGTCAGGTATGTGTTTTTGGCAGATCTCATATCCAGGAACTGGATGTTCCCCGCTTGTGATGCGCTGACGATCTGTAAAGGAAACACACAGTTGAAGAAACAAAAACTTGGATAGAACCCTTTGCTCATCTCATATGGGAGGAGGGGGACAAACACTCACCTTTGCGGGTTCAAGACCAGGTTGGAAGCCAATCCCAACAACTCTTTCAACCCGTTGAGTGTGAGGCCGGGTTGAACTAACAAGCCTAACCAATTCATACAGATAAAAGAAGTCACAAAGAGAATAGAATATCATCCAGGATGAACTGATAGACATGTTGCACACATCCTATAACCACTAAACGAATTAGCAGAAATATGGACCATGCGAGCTAGAAAATGGAATAGCAAAAGAGCTTTTGGAGCTTTTCCTCTGTTAATCAAGCATATGATATGAGGGTAAGTTGCAAAAAAAAAAAATCATGTATGGTACACAGCAGTTCAAAGTCCAGATATATTTGGATTTCAGCTAGTAATCAAAATATAAAAAATTAATCCAGAAATGAGTAGAGTTCAAAATTTAAAAATAAAAAATAAAAATTGCCAAAATACAAAAACACTTACATCTCAGGAGTACGGATGTCATATAGACGGACATAACCATCCACAAAACCAGCAGCAAACTGACCTCCGTGAACTTGAGAAACAGCCTGCACATTTCATTCACTTAATTAATCAAACATTTTTCGCATTATTAGAAGTAAAAGATTTCTTTTGATAGTTATTTACTTAGTCAGTGAACAGGAACAAGGAGAAACTCCATGAAAGAGAGATTAACAATTCATATAAATCACTTGGTGGAAAATTTCATGAAATTCTGTTGAAGCACGGAGGGAACCATTACAGCTGCAAAATAACATGGGAAAAAGCCGTCCTAATGAAGTGAAAACTTCTTTGTAACACACTTTTAGGGTTTAAAGGATTACAGGAGTGAAAGAGGAAACATTTAAGAGTTCAACAAATTTCTCAAGTAAATGAATAACTAACTATGAGTATTAAAACCCACCAGCGCCGAGATGGTTGAATCTAGTGGTAAGGGAATGGTGTTGACAAGTAGCTCTTTGTCCAGATCCCAAGCCATGATAGATGAAGTGTCACCGGAAGAAAACTAGGTAAGGCAGAAAAAGCATATGAATTGGGAATTAAATAAATACAAAGTATGTCTACCCAACTGTGTCAAAGAAGTAGAAAGAAGTAAAACACAAGCAGGTGCATATCATAGTAGTGCAATGACATACAAGATATCCAGACTGCTGTTGCCAATCTACAACAGCATTCACACCATGGGTGGCAGTTCTCTGACCCTGAATTGAAGCAAAAGCAGTAACTAATTTCTGTTTCCCTCTTGATGTGTAATCTTTCCAAATCCGAATATTCCCATCATCTATATTAACATTAACGGAGTAGAGTTCAGTATCAGGTGGAACCAACAGATTTGTACAGGAAGGCTTTCCTACTAGAGGTAAGAGAATTACTTGATGCAATGAGAAGCATGTTCTCATCAAGTTCATTTACAAGACACAATTTTGAAACTCCTTTGTCAGGGTAATCATGGTTAATGAAACTATTGAGAAGTGTTTCTTCCTCATAATTCCATACCCTAATAGATTGCATGAAAAGGAGTTAGTTTATCTTACAAGTGTGAAAATAAGAGCGAATCTATTCAACAATAATATATTACACAGCATGCTGTATAAAGTTTCCCACCTAATCCTTTCATTTTCATCTGAAGCAATCACAACAGGCGAGAACGGCTGCAGCAAAGCACATTTGGTGCCCGTCTCAAACTTAGTATCCCAACTGGCAATTTGATTATGCAGTTTACTTACAGCTGCCGAGAAAAAGCAATGTTAAAATACAGGAGTTACAGATAGGATGGGAAGGCCAGGTATTAGTTTAAGAACTTACAGGAGTGTTGGCATTTTACTATATGGTCGAGTGCCAATTTCTCCCTTTCTTCTCTTCTAGCAATTATGTCCTCGCTATCATCCGATGCCGTAAGAAGTGGCTTTGAAAAGTGACCACAGCTCCAATTATAAATCATTGACTGGGGAAGAAAGCTACGTTCTGAAGCACCAGATGGTCCAGCTGAAGCTAAAAGTGGGTCAGCTAGTCCTGAGTCTGGAGAATTAATCAGATGTGGTCTGAATTCCAAGGAGTAAACTCTCCTCATTCCTGTCAAGTAGTTGGGTCTAGGAGGACTAACAGGAGGAGTTCTAAATGTCAGTGGCAAATGTGCTCCTGCGGAAAAATTATAGCCTTAAATACATAGTAACAAAATTTACAGAAAAAACCTGAAATATGAAATAAAAAACAGTTTCAGAAAAGAAATACATGCAGCATATTTCATCTTGTGTAACCCAAATAATGGAACAAACTGCAGAGAGGACCCATGATTTAGGAAGAACTTAGAAAAATAAAGCATCTTACCGCCATTCAAATCAAACCAAGATGATGAACGAGCTAGTCCAGCCAGACTGGAGCTGGCAGCTGACTCACCAAGATGAGCACTTACTCCAGCTGGTTTGACTGATCTGGCAACAACTTGTTCAATACCAATAACAGACAATACTCGTCGCCCAAGGGATGCAACACGCGGTGATGGATCCTTGGCAAGATTGCACATCGCTAATACACATTGTGAATATAATGCCTTATCAAGAGGTCTTCGCCTTGAATGGTGAACAACCCCATTGCTGACAGAGTCATTCAGTGCCCCAGAATCAGAATGCTGTGATGAATCATCAGAAAGTGGAGACCCATGCATTATACCAGAGGTAGCAAGTGGGCTACTGGTGGATACTCTCCCGTCACGAACCACATGCTGGCTTTCATTCCCAACTCGTAATAATGGAGCAATAGAAGGAACTATACTTCCCTGAGGCATGTAGTGAGTTGGTGTTGTATAGCCACTACTAGAACCCTTGACAGCAAAAGATGGCAAAGAAGTGAGTACAGAACCAGCTTGGGGTTTCCAATATGCAGCAGCAACTGACTTCAGGTTTTTGCTGTGGCCAAAGGCAAAGCGTGCAAGAGCTGCATACAAGGATGGAGTTAGCAAAGGAAGTTAGGTGGAAGATACCCTAAAACACAAAAAGTATTCTAAAGGACAAGAATAATAGTAGTACATACCCACAGAAACTTCAGCTCGCACTATTGGGCTTCCATCAGAAATAACATTCAAAAGGTTCTTGACAATACTGGTTTCAGCCCTAATTTTTTCATCATCATCACAATCGTCATCTCCATGACCATCTCTCGATGTGTCAAACCCTATATCAAGGGCTGTGCCTAGAGCGAAAACAGCTGCTGCACGAACCTTTACAAGAGTTCATTAAAATTACATTATGCATCTCAACTGCAAGTAGAGACATTATAGAAGATTGACAACAAAATGCATTGTTTTATGATGATTAGTAATTATAAGATTGCAAACAGATAGTGAAAACAGATAAATAATAATGATGAGCCAAACCTCTGGCTGGGGCTCAGAAAGCAGTGGTGCAAGAATAGCAGGTGCATCAGCCTGCAGACCTAACAGTTGAGCCTCCAAACAATCCTCCCATAGTTTCCCAAGGCATAAGCATATCCACTGAAGGAATAAGGGTTCAGTTTGTGCCTCGTTCGGAGATGAACACTGAAGGTGCTTGAGGCAGACATGTATAAGACCAGCTTCAAGGCAGGCCTCCTGACCCCGCCTATGGCCATCTACAATGACAGCCAACACAAATGCAGCCATGGCACGTTGCTCAGGATAAGCTTCAAGACTATCAAGAAACCTAATGAAATATGTGTGCCCTCCATCCTTCACAAGATCAACCTGACATGACTGCAGAATGGAAATGAATTGTGATTACTACTTCATACATACAGCATAAATCAGATTTAATACCCAAAGGAGGTAGCAACATACAAATATACACATCCAATAAACAGAGGCAACAAGTCAAACACAGCAACTGAACATCAAATACATAACAGCACGGTGGCATTGCTGTTTCACACCCCAGGTTTCTCTTGCATCCAACTCAAGATCTCAAAATATACAACTTACCACTCCTCCTTGTATTCATTATTTTTCTCTCAATAATATCTTTTCTAGGGTTTTCATCTTATTATCCTCATAAACCCGCAAATAATAAATTCATGATCAATTATCAATGGATCATAATTTGGATTCTGTAGAAGATACTCATATGTTAAACATCGAGACTTCACATTTACAAGTTAACATACAAGTTGGGAGCCCTAACTTGTCCCAAAACTATGGTCAAGGGTTAAGGATTGACACCCATTATATGCTCATCCATATCTTCATATGAATCAATGTGTGGCATTATAACAATCCATCCCCCTTTCAAACCAGACACCCATGGCCAACACATTTGGGGTAGCAATCCATACAAAGGCCTATATGTAGGTGTCAACCCTTTCCTCTTGAGCTCACTCCTATAGCTCCTTTCCACTAGGTTTAGGTGGCAAGTTGGACCATATTGTTAAGCATATTAGTTGGGGGTTTAAACTTATCCTAAAACCATAATCAAGGTTAGGGTCTGACCCCACTTATATGTCCATGCATGCTTTCATATGAATCCAATATGGACACCATAACAGTTTGCCACAACAGCACACACAATGAGATAATGAAAACTTGACATTAAGAACACAAGGTTAAGGGCTAATCAAATAGAATGCATTCTCAATGCAGGTGGCCAAGATGTAAGAAAAGAAATTGAAAAATATTAAGTCTCGTACATGTTACTTTATAGAATATCCTAATTAAAAACACTATTATCATTGCTGCAATTTCTGATTCAGGAATTATTGTGAAGCCACAATAGTAAATCGACCATTTCCCGCACACAACTCAGTACATATATAACTGTTACACGTGAAGTTATGCCTCCAACAAGTTGACACTGTCTGAAATCTGATGAGAGACCTGGGTGCACTTCAATAAAGAAAAGCAAGAAAGCAAAAGGGATAAATAGAGAATTTCTAAGTTTACCTTATCCAGCGCAAGGATTTTTGTCCAGATGAACACAAGAATTTGCCGCAGCTCTGGAGTGATAGTCTGTAACAGTTTCAGAACATAAGGAAATATTCCCACAGATAAAGCCTGCAAGGGCAACACAGTCAAGAAATAAGTCAAAAAATGAAGCTCCACGTCAATTCATTCACATGATAACAAACAACAAATCAGAAAAAAGTACCAGCTCCACAGCCCAAGGTCCCATATCCAAAAATCTACCAAGGAGAACCAGAGCACGAAATCTGTGGCACTGACTTAGTAAAACCTGAGTGACAAATACAAAGGAGGGGAGTAAGCAACCAGCATTGACTAAGACAAGACACAATAATATTAACAAAAGCATGGAAATAAGTTCTCCTGAAACAAATCAAAGGCATTTAGAACTGTGGTTGTAAAACCCTGCCGCCAAATACTCCTACTCAGCTATGTACTTCAGTTGGAGTTGAGAGAGAGAAGAGGCGGCGATGGGAAGAGGACTGACATCAATGCTAAACACTCTTTAATATGAGATTCGACCTGTTGCAGGTTTTTCGTGGCAATTTTGAAGACAAGATGAAAAGATGAGTAGCCTTTGAAAGAAAAGAGAAAAAGCAAGGGAAGAGAAAAAAGTAGGTGAAGAAAAGAAAAGGTAGCACACGGGAAAGGGGTAGGTGGGTGGGAAGACAGAAAAAAGGCAGCAAAGTGGGCATTAAAAAGGCTGCAAATTATGTAGACCTATAAAAATAACAGCAAATGTTTACATTACATGGCACCTACGTGCCGACTCGGCAGTAATTAAGCAGATTAATAGCTATGCACCCTCTCGATGCCTCTAACCAGTTTTAAAACCTTGTTCAGAACTCAATTTTCTGTGTTTGGTCTATGAACAGCACCCTTGTTAGCTGAAAAGAAATTACACAAAGGTTCTAACAATCTCACTAAGCACTAAAAAGGTTTTGCCTTTCAAATATTGGCCAACCAAAGATACGAATAAGACAACAGATATGAAGCTGTTTACACAAATATGCAAGAAGCCATTCCATCAACCTTCACAAACCAACTTAAAGCATAAATGTTGAAAATGTGTCCCATTTTTTAACTGAACAATCAACACAGCTAATGGGCCCACGAACAAAACTACCAGGTTTTTTATCTAGGAAGACTTTCTCACTCATCCTTGATCTACAAAAATAATTCTGAACTAGACACCAGAACAAGTATATAAACAAATTACAACCGTATCACAAATTAGAGAAATCTGTACCATTCAGTTATCCTAAAAGAATGCTTGACATAGTAGGACAAAAGAAACTGTAGACCATGTGAGGAGTTTGTATGCCTAAAATGTCGCACCTGAAGAACAATGGGTAACTGTTCTGGAGGTTTTTTATGTTCTGAACCATGATCAAGCCACACTTCAAAAGCTGTAAGCTGCTCTGTAAAAAATGGGCTTGGCTGCAGATGTAAACAAAATAAAAAATCAGGGTGGTACTTCCAATCAACTAATAACATAAAATAGTCATATGCTTAAGTATCTAATCCTACATAAACAAACAGCTGTGAAAGGAAAATGTGAAAAGAACCTGGAACTCTGCATTTGGGTCCTCAACTAAAGTTGGAAGCTGAGAAAGACATATTTCAGCAGCCATATCCCACGCATCCCTGCAGAGCACAAGAATAAAATAAACTGATAGATCAATATTAAAACGGATAAAAAAAATAGATGAGTTTAATATGCATGTGGGGAAGACTGTAAATTGAAGTTACCACATATGATGCTGATGCGTAGGAGGCAACGATGGATACGAAATTGGTGAACAGTTTGCAGAGCGCATAATCCTCTCAGCCAGCAAAAAATTTCTAAACAGGCTGGCAACCAAAAGATCCTGCCTGAACAATCGTTGGAACAAGTCTGAAAATTCAAGTTGGCAATTGTCAGATAACCATTAATCATGTTGTCAAAAATTAAGAATATGGCGAAAATATGAAATAATGTCTCTGTCATTACCATGTGGAAGTACATTCCAGGCTATAGTGTCAGTCACAGCTGTGAATATCCAGTTCAATTCCCCAAGAAGAGTCTTCCGGTCTGTTTGACGACCAGGAATTCTATCTATCAAAGAATAATCAAAGGACTCATGCAGCAGCGACCGAGTGCAAAACCTGAAGAAAAAATGAGGAAGAATATCCAAATTCTATTACCTTAAAGTATATCGAGAGAAAAGTAGATGTCATGATGTTTGAAGATGTCAAGCAAGTCATATTGTAAATAATCATTTTTCGAGGAATAAGAATGATTTTTTCCTTCTAAACATAGGCAGAACTCCCTTATATGGACATCAAATAAAAAAAGCCAAAAAATAGAGGAAAAACCTAATGCATCTTTACATCATCGACAAACACATAGAAGCTTCCAGCAACACGGTTAAAAGAATTCCACAAATCAATTAACTACAGATGAAAAAATACTTCAACGAAAAATAGAAATGAAAATGAGGTTGTTGAGGCACAGTAGAACACCATCTCAAAGCCATTTTTATCGGCGTCGTGAGGCATGAAGTAAATACATCAGCAGGAAACTCAGCACTTTGGGGGAGTGTCTCTTGAGCTTCACATGCTGCAAGTAAAATGCAATCCCTTGTGGGAGCTCCCGAAGTTGAAGTAGAATAATCTTGGAGCTGTTGTGAAATGAGAGATTTCAAAACAATCACATTGTAAGCATACATACATATTACTATATCAGTTGGGGGGGGGGGAAGAGAATTACCTGAATGAAGGCACTAACAATTAGCCCAGCAGCAGAGCAGTCAAAGACATATATCGAAGGTGTTTTCAGCCAGGAATCCAGATCACTGATTGGCAAGGGAATGTATTGTGTATAACTCTGTATAAACAACCAAATGAGAAAAGGGGAACTGGGGAAAGTGGAATGAAGTAAGGAAGTTGAGTAAACACTACACACTGGAAAGCTACTAAATAAAATACCTTATTAAAAAGCCAAATTTCACCATTCGGGGTTGGCTTAGGCACTCCATGTCCATTGTAGTGGAACAGAACTCTCTCAGATTTTGCATATTTGCGGCATGTTGTGCAAAGTTTCTTGACTTCTTCAACAGTGGGGTCTAATGAATACTTGTAACGAGCCTGTCATGTGTAAGTATAATATATCATTCTAGCATATCTATTGAAACAAAATACCTCATCCCATCTATTTTGCTTTTGTTATCTTATAATGCATTTGTAAGCTCATTCCAGAATCAACTAATGATGTGAAAATGGTACAACACATGGCTTCATACCTTGGGTTGCCACCTTTCGTATTGTTGATTCAAGGTTCGTCCAATTGTTTCAAGAGCTTTTTGTGGTGCCATTGAGAATGGATCTAAAACAGGAGAGTGATAGAGCACATGAAGAAGACATATACTTCACTAATGCCACTAAAACAGACCATATCCATATGGACAATATATTTGGCAAAAAAAGGATGAATGACACTCAACCTAATGCACAGAGAATATAAATGGCAGTCAATCTCCAGCAAGCACAGAATATGACTTCTACAAAACAATCGCACATGCACGGGGAATATCCAAAAATACCAGCTAGCTTAGTCTTTTTTAATCCTTTGTTTTGTTTGCTTATGATGAGAAAAGAAGCAAGATCAAATGTATATAATACCCACAAATGTATGATAAGGAGATACACTAACAAAGTAATCAAAAGATAAAACCTAATTAAGCAAGAGAATCGCCAACACTAAGCACATTTTCCAGTTGTCTAATGTTATGCATCAATAACTTGGGTTAATGAAAAACTACTAAAGTGCTATATAAAATCAAGCACCTAAGCTACATAATTGGTAACTCAAAAAATAGTCATAAGAATCAAAAGAGAAGGCAGAACAAGTATATACCGATCCAACATTCCATCCGCGCACAAGGAGATATCTTTATTACATCAGGTGGATCAACGCTGATATTTAAACACAAAACTAAGGCAACACATCCTGTCTTCATCTGCAATGAATCCGAAGTTAAAACAGAACACAGTATAAGATGAAGTATCTTTCATTTAATACATATAACAAGACTAATATCATATTCCAAAACATAAAAGATGAATGGAAATATAAAATCAAGAGACATAGACCCACGGATTGGCTGGAGAAGACCTGAAGCTCTATTTATGGTTTAGATTAGTAACTGAAATACAAACTCACTGTCAAACTGGTCTAGCAGAATTCGAGAAAACCATTAGTTGAGTAACCAAAATACAAGACTCACATATTCAAGCGCTAACCCAGAAATGACTTCCAGTTTAGTGACGAAGGTTACACTATGAGGGTTGCTAATTACAGATGGCCTCAAAACATTAGTGATAAAGAAAGAGTGCAACAATCCATTGTATTCCATTACTATAAGGAATTTCGGAACAAAAGAAGGCAAAGATGAGCTAAAAGCAGTTCATCGCAATCATGATCTGATGATCCAATTAAGAAATTTTCAAAATGCCAGAAGGCATACTGATGACATGTTTATACTTTTGCAGATAAAGCACTCCATGTCAAAACATCATGATGGAAGAGTCACCTTTACCCCTTACCATCCCTGTTTCTCAATACAAAATATATAATAAAAGAAACCTGAAAAGCCGAGAATGAGAAAACAGTTGAAGGCCAAAGAATGAGAAAATAAACAGACATAAACGTGGCAGCATCATTCTCTAGGATATGTTCATAAGAACTAAGTGCAATTTCCATCTTTATCATATGATCAATAGTAAGAACATGAAGCTGCTTTCTGTTTTGGATGTAAATGTAATAGACTCGCTAGGGCAATGAAGAAGCTACATCTTTGAGGAATGAAATTGTACTCAGAAGGGAAAATGGAGATATCTTCAGCAAGATCCATCCTCACTAAAACTATTATCAAGTTTAACTTAAAAGCTCAATGGTTTCCAAATATTAGCAAAACATCAATTAGTATTGTGCTACAAACACTAAAAACCATCACATAGAAATCATCTTGAAGCACACTAATGACCCAAAGATCAACACAACTATTACCAAGGATCATCTGTTTGGATAACATTGTTCATCCAATAATACAACCAAATTAGATGGGTCACAATTGCAGCATCGTGTCAGCATTACACAATATCTTCCAACCACTCTATACAACAGCATATACAATTCCCTAAATTGCTATCATTAACAAGGATTGTTCACTCTGGAAATTTTATAACTCAGGAACTGAAAGCACTAAGGATCAGCAAAGTGAATAGCAAGAAATATTTGACAAATAAATTCAACATAACATATAATACATATATACAATCAAGTGGTTTTGGATCTTACTCGTTCCCGGGGCCGCCATCTAGAGACTAAACCGCTTTCCGACGGCCCTGAAGGTATGCAGTCCTCAAACCCGTCGTGCCGAAGCTCACACAAAACGATAGTCTGCGGCAAGTAAGCCATGCTCGTCGTTGTGGTCATTGCTGTGTAGCTACTGCTAGCTGTCTCGTTTAAATCACGGACATTGCTATCGTTAAAATTTACAATGCTATTGCTAGTGTAGACACTTCTTTCGCCATCCTCCTCAACATGATTCCCATTCTCCGTGAACTCTTCCAGATGATTCGAAACCGCGGATGTAGACTGTGAAAACCGTGATGCCGCCATCAAATCCCCCAATGCCATAAAAGTACCCTAATTTTCAATTATCTATCAGCCCTGCCCCAGTCGAACTGATTTCGGAGGGCAACTCATAACAGGAACCCAAATTAAACCGATTGGTCGGCAAACACGGGGGCTCTACGCAATCTTCAGTGGAGGAGAGAAATGAAGATAGAGCGGGCGGGATTTAGGTTTTAAGAAACGGGCGCCGATTAGTCGACGAAGCCGGTGAAAGAACGGCGTAGAGAGACGGGCACAAGAGAGGAGAGAGAATCCAGCTCTGGAAAACCCTATGCGGCGCAGTGGCTAGTGATGGCGGTGACGGCGGCGGGACAGGTGGAAGAGTCGATGGAGGCGTAGATATACATATGTATATACAGAGACAGAGAGAGAGAGAGAGAATCAAATCGGGAGATGTCAAGTGTAATTTTGGGGGTTTTATTTTTAATCTTACATTTATTATTTGATTTTATTTATAAGAAATCTCATTTTATAAATATTGATTGCCTTGTTTTAAAATAAAAAAAATAATAAAAAAAAAAAAGTTGCCAAATATAATTCGAAATTTCCTTTTCGATTCCTTCAAATTTGGAAATAGAGAAAAAGGTAGTTAAATCTAGTTTTGATATTACTCCAAAAAAATTATTTTATTTGGTTTTATTTAACCTAATGTTTGACCAAACAAAAGCGCTGGCACACCCCTACATTCTCTAAAGTGTAATTACGCAGTAGGTTTACTGTAGATAAATTAAATTATTTGTAATTTTCTATCTCAATTTGATAAAAGTTTATTTGCACTTTTTTAGTGAAGTTCCTCTTTTAATAAACAAATTTGAAGAATACAAATTTGTGATATATGCAATAATAATTATTGATGGGTGAAATTATTGAAGAAAATTTTAATATAAAAATATTTAAGAGGAAATAATTCTGGCTTCCCTTATTTTTTATCTAAAAGATTGAATCATTTTATAATATTCATTCTCCTATTTGTAGGAGAGTGATTTTACATATACAAGGAAATTGGCTTCAATCAGGACGATTTTGATCATTCTCTATTTTATTTAAACTAAAATTGAGTTATATCCTGCCTAATTTGACTTTCTTTATTGATGATTCCCCTCATTGTGCGATTTGATTGCTTGGTTGACCGGTTGTCTAGATTATTCAATGGACTCAACTGTTTAGCGAGTCGTCGGTTGATTGAGTTGGTCGATCATTTATTGGAACCGGTATCAATGGAGTCGTTTGGGTTCTCCTTTTACTCTTGCAACCCCATTTATTTGTAAAAAGGCCAAAATGAGATAATCATTTTGGGGGTCAACAATAGCCTTCAGTTTTTTCGAAATCAAGATCGTTTTGATGAAGTTGAGTGTTTTGTTGGCTGATGTAAGGAATTTCATGTTTCTATTTATTGGTCCCGGATATCAGGGTATACTTTGGCAGCGGAAAATACGTAAGTTCGTTTCTTGCACTCTGCTGGTTACACAGCTGACTGGGACCTTGTCAGCTGGTAAGTCAACTGGCAACTGAGTATTCAGCTGACTGGCAACTGGCTGGTCAGCTGATGACTCAGGACTTAGAAAATTTTAGAGTCGAGATTGCACAGTTATAAACTGGTTTCAGTTATACTCCAGCACTTGTGTGCTGGGTTTTAAATACGAATGTAAATGCTGAAAGCAGTAAATAACAAGGATATTTTATAGTGGTTCGATCAACTGATCTACGTCCACTCTCCAGTCGAAGCACTGGAAATTCACTAAAAAGAGTAATCCGGTACAAGATTTCCTACGATCTATTTCCAGCTGGTAGATGCCTCGTCTACCAGTCCACTGGATCAACCGCTCCCGGTCCTTGTCCTTCTTCAACTCTCGTCAGATGGATGGAGTGCGAGCACGTCACTTCAACCTCCTCCTCCGACTGATTGGGTGTTGAGTTCTCCCAAGAACTTGACTCTTGCTGGCGGCAAAACTGCCCGTAATAACTCTGGAGCAGGCTGGCTCAAGAGCTGCTATGTTCTTCCTCGGAATGAGAAAGAACACCAAATGAGATCAATAACTCACAAGCTAGAAGCTTGGAGTCTCGTGTTCAAATGATTGACACACGGAGTAGCTTTAAGAAAAGCCTCGAAAGATTTCTTATTCGCTGATATGAATGCGTTTGAGCTTTCGGTAGCTAAGAGTGGGTAAGAGTATTGAATGCTGTTGGATCTCACGTATTTATAGACGTGAGATTCAGATTCAAATACTAGCCGTTTGGACACATCCGGAAAAGTCTCTGTCCTCGCATGTCCTTCTGCAGGCGGCAGGTAGGAATTTCCGGAAAGCGCCATGCTTTTGTCCACTTTATCTGACATTGATCTCTTTATGTCAGAACGGCACTATTCGTCAGTACGAGGAATCGGAACTGGTAGTCTTGAACTGATAGACTTTAAGGTATCCTCCTTAAAGTCATACTCTGTCAGTTAATTCCTCGACGAATCTTCTTTTTGTCTCTAAGACTCTGGGAGAGCGAATCTTGAATTCTGCTGATAACCTCCGGCTGGTAGATCATACAGGTGATCTTGTGCTGGCAGTCTCTGCTGGTGACTTTCCTTAGCACAATCAAGGTCTACCAATTCGTCTAATGTTATCTCTTGGAATCTCCCGTGACTGGTGGCTTCACCGCTGGTGAATAGTGTCAGCCAGAACACATATTCTGCTGGTAGATCTGTCAGCCTCCTGCTGATGAAATCTTCCCAACTGGTGAACAGTGACCAGTCAATAGCTCTACTCCATGCTGATGAACAGTGTGTCAGCATGAGTCTTCGTCAGCCGCTTGCTGGTGAGACTTCTCTCAACTGGTAAGCACATCTCATGCTGGTGAACAGTAGCCAGCATGAGTCTTGATCAGCAACGACTTACAACTCAAAAAGACCTAAACAGGACTTTACATTTGAGACTAGAGCTATTATAGAGACAAACTGACGCTGGTTGGACTTAGGTTTTGATCCACCAAAACACTTAAACACCAAATCAAAGATCTAAGCTATCAACTGGGGAAGGGAAACTTAGATAATTTTCCCAACACTATTACAATCGAACCATGATATAAATTTGAGGAGGCGATAAAGGGAATTCGTTCCGCTCCTCCGTCGTATCGCCCCCGAAAGCCAGCATGAAGGATTCCTTTGCACCTCTCCAACTGAACAAGAGTAAAAGAAGAACTCAAATGACTTGATTGATACCGGAATCAATTGAATAATCAAACAACCGGTCAAACAAGCAATCAAATCGCACAATAAAATGAATCATCAATGAAGAGAGTCGTGGGATTCAACTCAATTTTAGTCTAAGTCAAATAGGAAATGATCAAAGTCATTTTCCTTGTATATGTAAAATCGTTCTACTATAAATAAGAGAATGAATATTGTAAAATGATTCAATCTTTAGGACAAAAAATAAGAGGAACCAAAAATTTATTTATTTATTTATTTTTATTTTTTTGAGAAAATAGGAACCAAAATTATTTAATCATGAGTATTCTTTATTAATTTTTTCTTCAACATTAAAAATGACACGATTTTCTCTAGACTAGCTTTGCTTATCTCGAATCACTTCACTTGTGCACACTTTATTCAACTTAAGCCTTCATACATTGGGGGCTGGGTAAAGCAAATTTCGTATTGCTAGGGCACTCGAGGATTTCAAATCCTGGTGGCATGTGCCTAGTCTCTAGTGGGAGCGCGAGGGTTGTTTTTCTAAAGACTCAACCTAAAATTGCACGACCACTCGAATCGATCTGGGAACATTGTAACACTCCCTGCCAGATCCACGGAACTCGGGACCTTCCGATTCTGCCTCACAAGCCCACGCGTAGTGCGAAGTCGGCCCACATGTCTATAGATTCAGGGTTGCTACCTGCAATCTCTCTTTTGGGATCACTCCTACAACATTATTGCTTGGAGCCCCACCTCGTTAAATATATCATTTACTTCAGGACATCTTTATCGGCTGATACAGGAAAACGTGGCAGTCACATATTTCTCTTTCACGTCGGGGGGGGGGGGCAATTGGAGCGGTGCGAAGGATTCCTGCACTCTGGCTCTCGGGGGCGATACGACGGAGGAGCAGAAGAAATTCCCTCTATTGCCTTCTCAAATTTATATCATAGTTCGATTGTAAGAGAAGCATGAAATTCTTTACATCTGCCAACAAACACACTCAGCTTCATCGAAACGATCTTGATTTCAAAAAAGATGGCGGCTATTGTTGAGCCCCAAAATGATTATCTCATCTTGAGCTTATTTACAAATAAATGGGGCCACAACAGTAAAAGAAGAACCCAAACGACTTGATTGATACCGGTTCCGATAAATGATTGACCCGCTCAATCAACCAATTGACTCGCTGAACAAACAAGTCGATTGAATAATCAGACAACCAAGCAATCAAATCGCACAATGCAGAGAGTCATCGATGAATAGAGTCAAATCAAGTGGGATTTGACTCAATTTTAGTCTAAATAAAATAGAAAATGATCAAGGTCGACCTGATCGAAGCCACTTTCCTTGTATGTGTAAAATCGCTCTCCTATAAATAGGAGAATGAATATTGTAAAATGATTCAATCTTTCGGACAAGAAACAAGAGGAACCATAATTATTTAACTTGAGGATTATTCTATTAATTTTTTTTCAATAATTTCACCCATCAATAATTATTATTGCATATATCACATATCTTGATACTCCTCGTACGATTTAGATCGATCAACAAGTTTCTGGCACCACCACTGCACTTACCACTTTCTACTCTTTGAAAACAGAGGATAAAAAAATTGGAGAAAATTCTTTATAAATATTGAAAATTCAAATAATCAAAGCCTTCTCAATATCATATCAATATATTACATATCTTGATATTCCTCGTACAATTTAGATCGATTAACAAGTTTCTGGCAGCACCACTGCATTTACCACTTTCTACTCTATGAGAACAGAGGATCAAAAAAAATTTGGAGAAAATTCTTTATAAATGTTGAAAATTCAAATCATCAAAGCCTTCTCAATATCATATCAATATATTAATTAAGATGTACATGTATCCGATTAAATATATCAAGAGAAAAATAGCAAAATAGAATAATGAAAATCATCTTATATATATAATACAAACAAGATAATTATAATCTTTAAAAGCTTGAATTAATTTTGATATTATGACAATGTGGATTATTTGTCTTTTAAGGGTAATGGGTATATGCCATTCATTTAATAACATAAAATTATAAACTAGGATGGTAACTTGAGTGGATTGCATTATGAACATGTTGATCCAGTACTAATTTAATTTGTTATGTTTTAATTTATATATGATATGTTAAGAAAAGCTTAATTTTGTATCAAATTTGATTCGTTAAGATCAAATATGAACACACACAATATCAACACGAACATGATAAAAATTTGATCCGATTAACATGATAACAATCATATAAAAACTCAATGCGATAAACATAATATTAAACCAATAAACATTAGATACAAAGAAAATTAATAAGAATCCAACAATAATTTGATATGATTAGTATGATAAAAAATTAATATGATAAGTGTTGGTCCCAGTTTATCACAGTAGAAATAATGTGCACATCGAAAATTGATTTGTTTAATTCAGTATACTTTCACTTATCCAAGCTGATAGTGACGTGTCACTTTGGTTTGTCAAATCTTTGTTCGGGTATTTAAGGTCAAGTATGCGTAAGGTCAATATTCAAAGTATACTGCAACACTTGAGTGTTGAGTTTTAAATGGAAGTAAACTGACAATATAAAAGAAATCAATAAATGACAAATGGTATATAGTGGTTCGGACCAAAATGTCCTACGTCCACTCTTCAGACCTAAATCTGGTAATCCATTAAGCTTAGAACTTTACAGGTGCTCCTATAATCTATTGTTTTTTGAAGAATGTCTCGTCCTTCAGTCCACAAGCGCACTCGTCTGATCCTTGCTTGGTTCTTTGCCTCGCAGCTTCTCAGAGTGTGAGCGCACCACTCAGTCTCCTCGTAGCCGGAATAGGGTGTTTATATTTCTCTTTTGAAGTGTCTCATCGACGACAGATTGCCCGTAATAGTCAGAGTACAAGACGTACTTGACTGTTGTAGTCTTTCTTGGAGAGAAAGACTACCAAGAAATAACTCAAGAACACTACGGTTCTGAGTCTCGTGTTCACTAAGGTGACACACAAAAAGCTTAATAGCCTCGAATGTTATGTCGGAACTTAAGCATGTTAAGCCTGTCCGTTAGTAGCAAGTAGATACTTGAATTCGGTTCTCGTAACATGTAAGCTGTAAATTCGTAACATTCTCCTGTTAAAATCTCCGGTATTTATAGTTGTGCGATAGAATATTTGAAATAATGTCCGTAAGAGACAAATTGGAAGATGTCCAGTCGGATGTCTATGTTGTTGTTGCTCTAGGCGGGTAGGTGGTGTTTTTCCAGAAATTCGGCACCTGCTCCGCCTTTTTCTGACAGCGACAATAACGCTTCGCCTTTATGTCAGAACGATAATATTCATTAGTTTGAGGAGTCTCGAACAGAATGTTCAAGTATCGAAACTTAGAGTTTCGTGCTTGCAAACTTTAAGGAATATTCAATCCTTAAAATTTGTACTTCGTCAGTACGTTCCTCAAACGATTCTTCTTGTCTCTCTGCGCTGGGACCTAGACTAGGAAGTCCATGCTGGTGTCATCATACTTGCAAGTCCATGCTGGTGACGTCATCCATCAATGTATGCTTGGTCCTTATGCTCACAAGTTTGAAATACAGAGTGAACCATACTGGTTTGATCCATACTTGGCGAAAGTCAAACTTATCAGCCAGACTCTTATTCTCCCAGACTTGTGTGTTCGGCGCGAACCTTAGTCTGTTGAGTCTTTTGCGCATTCTAGACTGATTAGCTAGTCTAGTATTCAGATTAGTTTTAGCTTACAACTCGATATGGATCCTATGCAGGACTTTACATTTTCGACTGTGCTGAAACTATCTAAGATGACTTTTACATTCTTTGACCCACCAAAACATAATAATAAAATAAGAAAATTTCTAATAGTTTCCTAACAATAAGATAATTAAATTAGATGAAATAATATTAATACAAATAAAAACCTCAAATTTAATAGCTATTAAATAAGTTAAGAAAATGAAAAAAAATCATTAATTTGTTAACGAATAGCTATATGGAGTCTAAAATAACAAATTATTCTGATCTAAACAAATCCATCATACAATTTGGTATGCCAGTATATTGATCTAATAAATCTAAATTTAAATTCATTGTTATCGTAGTTGAAATTACTATATCGATTATGTCAAAAATTATCATCCTACACTAAACTAACTAATTAATAAAATTTATTAGACCATTTAATGATAGAGTATTTCTTGAAATAAAATAGTTCATTTTGTAGAATCCAAGATACACATGTAGGTGAGGGTAATTTACAAGTTTTTATTGAACAAATGAGCTTCTCGAAGAAAGTATATAATCAATTGTTCATCAGTTTTATGTGTTTGAGACATTCTGGTCTCACAGCTTCGCCATTGCATAGTCCATCACGTCCACCATGAAATCTGCATAGAGTATGACCCGAATACGAACGATGATATAATAGTAAAACTAAAAGATTAGAGATTTCGAATTAAATTAAAATTAATGAATTGTCCATAATAAATAAAGCAAAGAATGGATTAGATTGAAATAGTTTAATTAAAAACTCAACTTAAATGAACTAGATAGAATAGCTTAAAAGCATATCAGTTAACTTGATTGTTATTCATATTAGTATTTATAACACAACTGTAAAATCATAACTTAAATTGAATGTGATCTTCTAAGAGTCCAATCAACTTTCCACGTGTCCAGTTAACTTTTGGTCGCCGAATTTAAGATTTGTATAGTTCATAATAGTTTCAATAATTTTCCTTTGAATATCTATTTAAAGTTTGAAAATTTTATATTAAATATAAAAGAACAATTATCATTTAAATTTTAATCCATATAGCAGGAATTGCGATTTTATTCGAAAACAAAGATATTCGTATTTTTTAAAAAAATATTATATGCATGATCCAATCCCCAAGGACATGATTAAGAATTATTTGACCTATCTTTCTCTAGATGAAGGGACATAATAAAATCAACTTAAATTCAAAACTTATGTTGTGAGAGTTGTATGAGAAAGATAAGTTACCAGCATCCTCCTTGTTGAAACATAGTGGAGGTGTAATTCTGAAAACATTTCCATAGAAGCCACCTTTCCCCACCAAAACTCCCATTTCTTCATCACCACACAACCATCAAACATACATATGTTTCAACTCAATCAATCTTGAGATGTTTACAAACTAGGAAACAATAGGTACATACCTTTCATATGTTCCATCACTTGCACTATCTCTCTCTTTGCTGGAGTCTTGAGCTTTAGGTCAGTGACGAGTTCGACCCCGAGCATTAGCCCTCGCCCCCTCACGTCACCGATAACTACATGTAACGGAAGGGTGAGATTAAGAGTGTAATTGAACTGACTTGAGACAAGTACTCACCTTTTTATCATCAAATGCTTCAAAAGAGCTTATGAGCATTATAGTTTTCTAAATTAGTGTTTAAATCATGATTATTTTATTCGTTAAAACATCATATTATTCTCAAAAGGATTCTTTTCTTATAACAAACAAAGTTAATCAAGTACTTATTTATATATGTTTATATTTTTAAAAAAATTACTTAACGAGTTAATTTTTTAAGTCGAACACTATCCAACTCAAAATTAAATCTTTTAACTATAAATTTTATAGAGTCAAAATTCGAGTATCTCAACTGTCGTGTTTGTCCTTGAGCGTGTTGAGACGCTCTTTCATGTAAGAGCCAACGACATGAGCATTCTCCTGAAGATTCTCCTTCTCGAGCACTTGAAGCACGGCCAACCCTGCTGCGGTGCACACAGGGTTCCCTCCGAAGGTGTTGAAGTAGCTCCGACGAGTCAATACTTCAGCAACCTTCGGAGTGGTCACCACTGCACCCAGAGGGATCCCATTTCCAATTCCCTGCAGTCACACACACACACAGATATCAGCTCATCAGACTCAACTAGGCTCAGGCCAGTTTATTACCTAACCTTAGCCATTGTGACTATGTCAGGCACCACCCCTTGTGTCTGAAAGCCCCAAAAATGGCTGCCCGTCCGGGCAAAACCCGACTGCACCTCATCCGCAATGCACAGGCCTCCGGCACTCCTGATGCTGTCGTATACGGCCGGTAAGTAGCCCGGAGCTAGCTCGACTATTCCACCAACACCCTGTTGGGATTATACTTATTTTTAAATAAATGCCCACATTATAAATTTTATTTCAAATTGACACTCTTGATTGTGAAATATCATCGATTTGTTTGTGATTTTTGCCGAAATGTTAACTTACCATCATAAGTTTGAAAAAAAAGTGATAAGTTTCAGCATTCATTCAAGAATGCACATGGTTTATAATATATATATATATGAAGGGTTGGGTTTACTTGTATGGCTTCAGAGATGAAAGCAGCAACATGGCCTGAGGTTCCAAACTTGATGAGATCTTCGACATCTTTCGCGTATTTCTCACCGTCGGATCCAAACACACCTCTGTAAGGATCAGGATTCAGAGCATGATGAATTCCAGTCTGTTCAACAACACCAAAATGAGAACAAGAAAACAAGCACAATCAGCTAAGAATGAAACACCACCTGAGTGACATTGAATTTCCAGTTGCATTGCCCGGTAGCCCCCATAGTCCCGACTGCATTGCCGTGGTACGCGTTTCTCAACGACACGATATCATTGCAGCCGGTGTACAGTCTAGCCATCATCATGGCCAGCTCATTCGCCTCCGTCCCAGAATTGGTGAAGAACATAACCTACGCATGAATGATCAACTATGTAAGAAATGGTGATCAGTTTGATGGCTGTGGTGATGAGCAGACCTTGAGATCACCAGGCATCTTGGATGCTAAGGCCTCAGCAAAATCGGAGATGGCATGATTGAGATAGAGGATGGTCGAGTGCTGCAGTTTGTTGGTTTGATCGACGACGGCCCTCACGACTTCGGGGTGGCAATGGCCGCAGCAGACGGTGGCTATGCCGCCGAAGGCATCCAGGTATCGACGGCCGTTTTCGTCGAATAAATACTGCATCTTGCCATGGACCACGTTTACCTGCGTAAGCCAAATAGATTAAATTAATCTCTGAAAAAACTTACTCCATAATTAGATACTATAAACATAGGGGTGTAATTGAATGAGTAATATCGTGTACAATTTGCATCAGTTTACTATTAAGTTGAGTTTCTAGCTTTTGTATTGGATACATTAAAGTTAATAGAGTTTTAGTTGAATTAAAAAAAATTTTAATTATGTTTAAAATATTCATTATTTTTTTTTATCATATTGATACTTAAGTTTAATTCATTTCATATTAATTTTAGTTAATGAGCTAACTCTTCAGCTCATAATTCAAATACTATTAAACTCATATTTGAATTATTTAGTAAACAAGTTTGAAAAAGATTTTATAAAATCAATACCCAATTCGCTCACAAATAATTTGGTTCATTCACAAATTATATATATAGACAACTAGTAATATTAAAACTATTGCTTGTAAATAAACTAGGACTCAATACGGATTGTAGATATTTGCACATACTTTTGCTTTATATATTGTGAAAATATAAATAACATATCATAGATAATACTTCTTTGAATCAGAAATTATAATTTTGAATATGTTAACTATTATTTTGATAAATGTTATTTATTTATTTTTATTAAGATTTAAAATATAGATTTAGACATTTTATTGCAATTTTATGTGAATATTAAATTTTGATCGATGCCATTTAAATCTCATATGAAAGGTTATACAAATATTTTAAATTGATAATATGTGAAATATAAAATAAAGTGGAGTAAATTATGATCAATTCAACCTTTTGTATTATAGTTATATCAGGAGAGAGAAATAAAGGTAGGAAGAAAAACTAACATGGCATCTCTTCAAAATAATCAACATATATATTAATTCTAATTCTATTCATTCTTTAATTCATTATAAATCATGAGTTCAGATTAGCTCATTTTTGTATGGATGAATCCAACATTATTCATTGTAATTATCAATCAGTACTAATACTAATATATATTAAAACTTATTCACAATTCTATATTTTTTTGTTATGCATATTATATTAGATTAATCTAAGATTTTAAATTATACCTATTTAATATAATAAACACGTTTATCCCTTCATTGTTTTTTTTCCCTTTCTATTTTAACTAATGAACTATTTCATTAGATTAAACTCAAGCTAACAAAGTGACACCCCTATATTCATTTATTTTTAAAAAAAAAATTTGAACAGCAACCTAACACAAGAATTTTAGTTGACGTCTACTTAGAAATTAAATGGAGATTTGCAGACAAAAAATCGGCAATCGATATCTTTTATAATGTGCCTTATTCTGATCAAATTAGCCAGATATTGTTAATTTATTTTTGTTAGAAATTCATCCAAGATTCAATGACGAAATTAATATAATGTTCTCGACCCCATAGTAAGTATTTTGGTTATGACCATCATTTGATCATGTATCTATAATATCATTTTTTATATATATTTTTATCAAACTTAGTCTTAGATCGAGACCTCAAGTATAAATTAAACTGCAAAAGGGAGTGATGGACATGGACTCACAGGTTTGGTGTAGAAGTAGAACATGGAAGGGCTGAGGAATTGCTTCCGCTTGGCCAAGATGTCGGCGGCGCTGGGGCCCAGGTACGGCGGCGGAGTGTAGTCGAAGGGGGGCATTTTAGGAAGCACTGCAGCGTCGGCGGCGGCACTCTGGGAATACCCGCGCCTGCGGAAAAGTCTAGAATATTCCAACAACGACCTTCTCATTGCCAACATTTTCCTCATGATCAAACTTTACTACCAAATTAATTAATCTGCAAAGATATATATATAAATGTAACTATTTATAAAGATGATCATGCAAGAGAGAGAAGTTGAGGGCTCTAAGAAGATGGACCAGCTGCCTCTCTCTCTCTATATATATATATATAGACGCTCGCGGATCTACACATATCTTCATGTGTAGAGTTGAAGGGGTTTCGGATTATTCAATGTTTTTATGAGTAAATCCTAAAAAGAAAAAAAAAATTTGAAAATAACCTAAAAGAGTACGAGGGAGTAAGTGTAGAAAAGAATATACTCCCTCCGTTCCAATTATATAGTTCAGTTTGATCTTACACGTTTGTCAAAAATTATTTAATATTTAAACAAACTTCCAACATTACCCTTATTTAAAGCATTAATTAATCTCTCATTTTCATAATATTGCATTTAATATTCTCATTTCTCAAAATTATTTAGGGATGTAATGGTAAATTACCATAAAAGCCCAATACCAAATATAGAAATTGAACTATATAATTGAAACACCTTAAAATAGTAACCCGGACTATATAATCGGAACGGAGGGAGTATATTTTTTTCATTCTACTCAATTTTGCTATATTTCTTCTTCTTCGTCAAAATCTTCTACAACATAATTCAATAAGCATTTAAATAATTAAAATACTCGTGAACTTTAATAGTATTTGATATTTAAATATGAAAACACATCATTAAATGTTGTATATATCTCGAAGACGTTTCGGTGACAAAGCATGTTATTCTTTATTGATGGGTCTTTGTGATTAGTATAAATATGGCATTTGGCATATAATTTAGTATTCTTTTATTTTGAGGATAGAGGTCCTATAAGATTAGGTATGTACAATGATTTTATGACGATAAGTTTGATATACCAGGGACCCCCATGTTAAAGAATTATTTTGTAAATAAAAATTATCATACCTTTATCTACATTAAAACATGGTCAAATAAAAACTTTTATATAATTTTTCTTTATATATTATACTTAATTGTTAAATCTATTACAAAAATTATGTTTATTTTTATTAATTAACGTTTTTTTATCTCAATTATTTATGCCATTAATGGAAATGTTACAATTCATTTCTATTTAGCATACATTATCTTAAGTCTCTCTATAAATAATTTAATCTATTAATTAATCCACATTTACACATAGGGAAATATGCGCAATCTAATTCTTGTTTACATTTTAATCTTGCTGACTCTTTAATTGGAATAAAATCTAAATGTTAAAAAGTATGGGAAATAAATAAATGGTATTTTCTCCAATTCTGACTAGTAAGTACTAGTTCGAATGAAATATACATCAATTAGAAGGAAACTAAGGGTAGAATAACTTAAAAGTAGCAAATAAAAAGAATGTATACTAATTCTTTTTTTTTTTATCATCTCCTTTTCAATTACTAATTATTGAGAATTAACTAGTTATATCTCAAACCCTAAATCGATGAAGCCCTTTTATTTGATTAGTACATATCATATAATTAAAAGAGACAAAACATATATAGTGTATTGGAAAATATAGAAACGGTATTGGGAGAAATAAAAAAATGTGATTGGAATAGAAAACCTAACTTGCATGTCATTTCATGTGAATTATTGCATTTGATGCTGAGGTAGATAGCACGAATTATAATTTTGATAAAAATGAATCATGATAAAGCCATACAGTAGAATGATCCTTGTCAATGAATGTGGCCGGATTTATGGACCAGTTGCGTTGGAGGTTGTCTCTATGCAATAGTTATTCAATAAATAGTTATTTTTATAATTATATGTGTTTTTTAAACAATATACTATAGTTTTATTTTTAATAAATACCCTGGTTTTGTAAAATTATCTTCATTTAAGATGGAATTTATTTTTCAAAATCAGAATGCCAACTGACACGTCGATTTTCACGTCAATAAACAAAATAAATACATGTCATAAACTAGTTAATTATAATAAATTTGCACAGTTTAAAATAATTTGATATAATGTAAATAATTTATATTATAATTGCACATTTTTCTGTTATTAAATATTAATCTTTCATCATTATTGAAATATAATATATTAATTTAAATCTTAATTTCTTCGATATTCTTTTGTATATCTTGAGCTCATAATTTCTTGGATACATGTAACACGTTTTAACTACTTACGTCCTACATCTTCGACAACAAGTATATCTCTATGCTTATATGCCGCAGTAATTAATCAAGACATGAAACCTTGTTTATATAGTAAAACAAGCAGTGATTAATTTTTTTTCAAAAGTTAATTCTCTATTTTATTCAAATATTTTAATTATTAGTTAAACTTTTATTGAATTATTATGAATTCAGTTTATATATACAAGGAATGAATTATAATGAGAATCTTTTCCCCTATACTAACAAGGTAGGAGTTCAATATTTTATTTAATTATTTATTTCGAGGAATTGAGTTTCAATATTTTTTAGTATCAATGTTTGAGATTATATATTAATGATTTCTTTAAAGCTAGCTAGTACAAAAAAAAAAAACATTTTAAGATATTACAAATAAAATTATTCAAATATAGTAGCATTAAGCATTAAACATGATAGCATAAAATATTAAATCTTTTTAATTAACGCAAACAATGGATCTCTTTTGCATCAACATTTATATGGAAGGAATGAAATGAGAAAAAATTCCCCCATAAAAAAATTAATTCTATTTATTAGATTTAAATAAAATACTTGTTGATATACAATCAAACAACATATGAGGGAGTATCTTCCTTTCTGTTTGATTATTTTGGTGTGTTAAACCATTATGAGTTTAGAATGTCTCTCTAGATTAGCCTAATTTGTTCAAACGTGTAATGTCATGTTAGGATGTCTATCGAGTTATAATGGAGCTGATCAAGACAAACTGAGTTCAGAATTTAATCCACCAATTTTGACCACAGAAGAAGTTAGAAGAAACTGGCTACTAGTGGAGAAACGAGAACTGGCTATCAGTTTGGAACAGATATTCAGTGGAACAGGCCGAGGACACCAATTGGATCATTCCCAGTTTGCAAGTCCAATTTCCACGCATTACTAACTCACACATAGAGAAAAAAAGAACAAGTAGGGGCGGCAATCTCCAACCCGACACGAATCTAACACGAAAAAAACGGGTTGGGTTAACCCATTTAATTTTTGGTTCAGATTCGGGTCAACCTGTCCAACCCATTTAATTTTCGGGTTGGGTTCAGGTCAATCTCGGGTTGACCCGCAAACCCATTTGACCCACCAATAATATTAATTATTATTATTATTTATGAAATATAATCACATAAAAATTTAATAAATAAAATATAGCCTAAAACCAAAATTTTTAAATAGTTAACACAATTTTTTTATTTTTTAAATAATTATCACAATTTATTAATTTTTAAATTAATTAACACATTTTTTTTAATTTTTAAAATAATTAAACAGATCATTTTGGGTCAGTTTCGGGTCGACCCGAAGATAAACAGGTCAGGTTCGGGTTGAGATTTCTGACCCGCGAAAATATACGGGTAGGGTTCGGGTTGGCGTGTCGCTTGTTATTATCAGGTCACAACCCGACCCGCCAACCCGAACCCGACCCATTTGCCACCCCTGAACAAGTCAGAGGAATCCTTAACAAACCAAACTTTAAGAATGAAGATTCTTTAAAGTCTGAAGATCTTGCAACCAGTTGCGATTCCTCAGATTGATAAAACCGTTCTCACACAAAGCTACAAGTCAACATCCATTGTCAGAAAAGGATGGAATAGGTGCAGAACTTCAGGAAAATCACACCGTCCTTCGCAGAAAAGAGAGGCGTCATATTGGACATCATCTAAGATGTGACCACTATTACCAAAGAAAAAAATCAGAACGTAACATACAAAAAATTCTGAAAGCAACGAAACTCTGCCAAATCACAAACTTAAGCTTCCCAAGTTCTAGAAGGTTGTTGTGTGGTGTGCCCACACTCCAGTTCTGATAAGAAGAAGGCCTAGACGAGTGAGCTAGTGGACTGGTATACTTTGGCATATACCAGCTAGCGATAAATTTCGAGACCATCTTGTAACTGAAGTTTAGTGAATTTTCAGACTCACTTATAGTCTGAAGAGAGGACGTAGGACTTGTGTCCGAACCTCTATAAATCTTTTTGCACCTTTATTGCTTTATTTTCTTTCTTGCAAGGATTTTAAAACTCAATACTTTCTACGTGTTGAGGTATACTTGAATCAGATCAAATAATCAAACTCACGAACAACCAGTTTTCAGAAACACAAACTGGTTAAGGACTACCAGTTTGTGAGTGCAAGTTTACTCATAAAATTTTTCGTTGTGCATTACAATACTCTGATCTCGGGACCAACATAATAACTAAAACACAATCAAGCTACAACTAAAATACAATCAAGCGACATAGTAATTAAAAAACGACCAAACCACAAGCAAACAACGTCGTAAACATAATCAAACAACATTATTAATTTATCATGAAGATTTTTTCTCACCATAACCACTCCCAACATCTATATTTAGGAACAAGTTATGAGATTATTTAAAGACTATATCTTATATATGAAGTAAACTGGATCATCCACTTTATTATGTTATATTTTGATGAAAATACAAATAATATATGCACATATCATTGATAATCTTATTCGAGTCATAAACAACATTTTTGAATGTGTTAACTATGATTTTGAGAGATTTTATTTGTGTTTAATAAAAATATTACATGTAAATTTTATACGTTTATTGTAATTTTGTGTCAATGGTAAATTTTGAGTCTATGCAATAAGAATCCCATATGAAAGATCACAAAATACCATTAAATTGATATATAATATGCAAAAAATAAAATAAAATCAAATAAATTATGATCAATTCAACTTCTTTATGGTATAGTTATATTAGGGTAGGAAAAAAAAGTAACATCACATCTCAAAATAATTAACAAAACATATTCATTATTAATCAAGGGTTCAAATCAGTTTATAGTTTCTTTATTTGCTAAAACCAAAGTTTGTTGATCCCGAAATCAGAGTTGTTGCACAACGGAAATTTATATAATCAAGATAGCTCATCACAAACTAGTCGTTGCTCACCAGTTTGTGTTTCAAAAAAATGTTTTGTTTATCGAGTTGAGGTTAAGTAAAAGTCCAAATATACTCCAACACAGATAATGTGTTGAGTTTTAAATTCTTGCAAAAAAATATAAGCAGTAAATTGCAAAATGATTTATAGAGGTTCGGAGCCTAAAGTTCTACGTTCTCTCTTCAGACCAAGGTCTGGAAATCACTAAGCTTACAGATAGGGGTGGCAATTCGTGCGTGTTGGGTCGTTATCGTGTCGACACGATAGTGACACGACCCATTAAGGTCTGACACGAACACGATCTATTAAGGATATGCCCGACACGAACACGACACGATCCATTAAGCCTCAAACACGAACACGACATTGACCTGTTAAGAACCCGATCTGATAACACGATATTCACACGAACACGACACGCACACGATATTGACCTGTCAAAATTGTTAAATTAGGTTGATAAATGAAAAAATTGTAGTAATAATAATAATAAAATAATAAAATATATTATTTATTAATTTCTTAGTGGGTAACACGAACACGAACACGAACACGACACGAATACGACACAAAACACGATATGTTATTGGATAACACGAACACAACACGAAACACGATACATTATCAGATAACACGAACACGACACGAACACAACACGAACACGACACGAAAACTTCGTGTCCTTATTGGGTCGACACGATAATGACACGAACCCATTAAGGCTCAACACTAACCCATTATTATCGTGCGGGTTCGTGTCGGGTTATCGTGTCGTGTCAAAAATTGCCACCCCTACTTACCGAATACCAAGAGCTCACGATCTATCGCTAGCTTGTAAATGCTAGTGTCTACCAGTCCACTAGCTCGCTCACTCAGGTCTTCATTTTCCTTCCAGCTTTG
This sequence comes from Plectranthus barbatus, assembly GCA_026898455.1. Classification (NCBI taxonomy): domain Eukaryota; kingdom Viridiplantae; phylum Streptophyta; class Magnoliopsida; order Lamiales; family Lamiaceae; genus Plectranthus; species Plectranthus barbatus. The sequence goes on from JAPKLW010000176.1 coordinate 697,871, forward strand.
CAGACTTGGAGTGTGGGCATACCACACAACCTCCTCCTCTGAAGTTGGGAGCTTTAAGGTTCTTCCCGGAATCATCGAACTTGTGGCTAAACGCCAGTGAGAGTTCCTGCTTGGAGATGAGCAGAAACTATTGTGTTCTTACTTAGAGAGTAAGAATACCAAAAGATAACTCGGGCTGAGAGACTACGAGTCTCATGTCCAAAGATGGCATGCGATTAGCTTTTAGAAAGCCTCGAAACTTGAAAGCCTGGAGTTTGAAATCAGAGGTTTTGTAAATGATTTTTGTTCGTATTTCTTCAGCGATTTTGGTTGATTCGGTTGTTGTGGTATGTATTTGACTATGGCAACTGAATCAGTAACCCCTCCTATTTGGATACTTCGTCTATTTATAGATGAAGTAGGATCAGTTTCAATTCATAGTCATTTAGAGACACTCTAGATGTTGTCCAATCCAACGCCTCTTCTTTCTGCGAATGACAGGGTACTTTTCCTGAATATCTGCATCTGCTTTGTCCATTTCTGACAAAAGGTGTTGACTCTACACTTGTGTCAGAACGGCTCTTCGTCAGTCCGAGGAACCAAAACTAGTTGAACATCAGGGTGTCTAGACTTTAAATAATCTCCATTCTTAAAGTCTGGTCTTCAAGAACATTCATCTTACTTGTTCTCTTTGTCTCTATACGTGAGTGGAGATCTTGTGTTGAAATCGATCTTGATAATATGAAATGGCCCAAACTGGTGTCTTCCGCCAGTTCTTCTGAATGTCAGTTTCAAGCTAGTAGCTAGTTCCAGTTTCTCTTCACGTAGTCCAAACTGGTGGATTGCACCTTGTCTTGAACAATCCTATTACAACTCAATGATAATTCCATATATGACTTTACAAATTTTGTACTAATCAGAGCTATTCTAGTGACTTCCTAAACTAGTAGTTTCTATACAATTTTTTATAGAAGTTGTAGGCCAAATTGGTGGATTGCACCCTTGATCCAGTTTGTCTTGAATAGCTTTGTTACAACTCAATGATAATTCCATACAACACTTTACAAGTTTCGTACTAACTAGAGCTATTTTAGAGACTTCCTAAACTGATAGTTTCCATACAATGATATGAATTCTTCCTAACAAAGTTCATGATAAATAGAAAAAAAAATTGAACTTTTATATTGATCACACGACCAAAATTAAGAAAATGTAATTGTTAAAAATTTATTTCTTGAGAATAATATTGATAACAAGAAAAAATGCAATATGTTTTAAATATAATTAGCAAAGCAAGCTTAAGTTTTTAAACAAATTTCTAGGTGAATTATTGCTTGAGTATAAATTATGAAGGATGCAAATTCAATTATATCTAATAGAAAATAAATTTTAGTACGGGATCAATTCTCTTTTCATAAATATTAGCATTTTTATTAAAAATAATTTTTTTGACAAAACTATGTACAAGTTCGTAAAAATCAAACCTGGAATAATAATTAATAATAATAATAATAATAAAATAAACTTCTTTTAGAAAACTGTGTCATTATATATTAGTAATGAAGATTAAAACTTTCAACGATTTAAGACAAATAATAATCTCTTTTGAAAATATATAACATTAAAGAAAAAAAAATGTTAAAACACATAAAAAGACAAGATTTATCAATGCAACACTACACATAATTGTGATTACGAGTTGAACCGAGTAAATCGAGCAGAACTAAACTTTAGCTCGATAAAAAAATTTAAGGCTTGAACTTGAGATTAATTTGATTAGGCTCTAATTTTTTATTTTATTTTCTTAATTTTAATAAGGAATTTAAGTTATATAAGTCAATATGTAATTAAGTAATAAGTTTATGGTTCCTAAAAAAAGTAATAAGTTTAGGGTAAAACCTAGATTATATTAATTTCACTAAAGCTTGAGGGCCTATCTAAAATCTAATCTCGGTTCGGACTTGATTTAGGCTCGAGTTCGACAACACACGTGAATCTATGAAGCCGAGAATTCTAAATCTTAAGTTAGACCTTAATAACTACTTCTAATAGTTTTGAATTTGAACTCGATTTATTTAATATTATGTTTATTTTAAATATTTTTTGAACCGTTAAAAAATAATTTATAATCTAGCTTTACTCATGATCACTAAACTAGCTTGAGTTTCCCAATTTTGTTGAATATAGTAGCATATTACACTACAATAAACAAGTTGTCCATATATACTTAAAATCAATTATTTGACAACTTTTAATATATAAAAAACAAGAAAAGATCAATATGAAAACTTTTTATTTTTTAAAATTTTATGAAAAAATTTAGTGTCCGAGTTTACTATTAACACAATAATTTTGAAGAGTTCAACACAACAGAATTCAATATGCCTGATTGACAGAGTAATGCTAAACATAATGTTAGACTTAGACAAAGTTTGACACATTCAAAGTTTAACACACAACGGAAAAATAGAACAAACACAAATAATTATTTTTCACGTGTTTATAGTTTCTAAACTTGCGAAAGCCTTACAGCTAAAAATGGATTTCACTATGATAACAACGTTTATGCAGCAAAACCGAAATAATAAATATCCAAACCTCTTCTCGGTTCACTCCTTTGAAAAAACTTGAATTTACATAGAAGTATAGACTACAACTATGACAAATCATACTTACAAACTCAGGATTTAACCCTAAAAACTCATCTACCATTGGATTCACTCTTCCAAGTAGGTGTAATGCCCCCAACTAGTCTTCCCAAACTTTGGAGTGCGCTACAGGTGTGTGGTACATTTTTAAAACATCAGAAGACTTTAATGGTAATTAAAAGGGTAAGAATTTGGTAAAACATTCATCATATTCATAAAAGACCAGTTTTCATGAAGAAGGTTGCAACTAAGAAAAGTTTATCATGCAACGAAAACATACGTTAAACAAATAAGAGTACGGTTTCTCAAACTTATTACAAAAACCACGGGAAGGAATAAAGTTCAGAGGTGCAGTGCAGCGGAGTGTTACGCAGTAGAGATATGCAAATGAAGATGCATATCTCAGGATCTGTTCTTGCTTGCCTTTACTCCTCCCCGCACATCCATCCTCGCTGTTAACCTGCGTATTTTAAAAATAATGCGAGGGACTGAGTACAAACGTACCATATGGAGACATGCCCGAAAATATACATGTTTATATATGAATGTTATGCCACATATACAGATAAACCACATGGTTTTATTGAAAAGTACCGTGTTTATTCAAAACAATTTATACACTGCAGCTATCACATATGTTATCGTATCTATTTACTATTTTGTAACTGGAAGCTGACCCACTTCCGAGTTACGATGAACAGCTGAGAATGGCATAATCCACTCGACCCACTCTTATCAATTAGTGCACTAGTCATAGAATGTTACCTTGAGATCCGATCGATTTTCATGACACCACGTGTCGTTCCTTATCCTCAAGGTATCAGCACGACAACTGAACTACCCAAGCTGAGCTTACAACTTGATAAATAAGGTTGCTAACCTTTAAATAATTAATGAGACTTGGCTCAAAAATTCCAAGTGCCTGGTTCCGTTCTCATTAATTTAGCTCTCTGAAGATAGTAATCAACAGAGGTACATATATGATAACACAAAATAGTTTAGGCATAGACAATTAACTTTAAAATAAAATATTTTCACACGTCTTGGAAAATTGAGCTCACAACTCGAAAATGCATTTTGTTTTTACTGAAAATATTCCCCATATTTTATTGCTTACAGAATGAAGATGATCGCGTTAGATATGTTTGAGTTGATGCAGTTATCTTGTGTTTCCTTCAAATATTAATACATTAAAGCATAATAAATTATGATGGATCATCTATCATAAACAATCAGCGCCTAGCTGACGTTACTCGATGTTGATAACTGACTAACTGAACTGACACAACCCAACAGTTCAACATGCATCCTTATACCTCGAGGCATGCATGAGACTTAATCAAACCCAACTATACATGTTAACCAATCCATGGTTAACAAATCTACTCAATCAAAACACGTTTGTAATTTAAACGCTAAGCATGTAATTTACAATGCATTAATCAAAACCCGAAGTCCAATCTTAATTCTTTTTGCATAATATCATGCATGAAACGTAGAAATATCATTATATAAATTAATGCATCGGAAACGAAATGAACGGATCGAAAACGGACGTAAAACCCAAAAAACATCAACTTTGGCACTTGCATCAACCGACGTCAGCCGTGTCGACCGCCGCCAGCGATGTCGGTCAACATGCCCATGTCGGCTGATGCCGATGTCAACACAACAACTCAATATCCCGACATGCAGCAGCTCGCGCAACCTGCGTGAGCTCTTAACTAAATTTTGGCCAACCTAGACCTCCACATCCTACCATAACATTATCAACACCAACCCGGGACCCCAAATACATGCTCAACTGACCGGATTAACGAAAAACTTGCCAGAAAAAAGGAGCAGCAAATTTATTGGAGAAAATAGAGTCGGTGGTGGCAATTTTCACATTTTTGGCAACGGAATGGCCAGTCTCGGTATCAAAATGCTCCTAAAAACACGAGAAACACAAAAATGAAGTCAAATGATGATTTTGTCGTTTGATACGAGTTTCATGTCGATATCAAAAATTTATCGACTTACCGACAATCAATCTTCAAATGCAAATATCTTGCTCGTTACTCGACGGATCGCAGTGTTCTTAGTCTTCACGTAATCCTCGTAGTACATGCTACGTACAAATGGTGAGTTTTTGGTTGGTGGTGTAGTGTGGTGGTCGGAAAAATGCAAGAAAAGGGGGTGACAAATGGTGTTGTACGGTGGGTGTGCAGAGAAATAAGAATGAAATGAAAATTTTCTAAGTCTAACACTGACACTTTAACACCCTAGTGTTAAACTTATCTTTGCCAGCCAAATCTTGGCGATTACAACCGTTCCCTATTTTTTAGGGCTACGTATATAAACCCTAATTTTGGTTTTTCTAAGATCCTAAATATATGGGATCGTGTATATTATTGTTACTAACTGTTTATTATTATATTATTTTATATTTTATCTTATAGGTAAATAATGGGAGTGCCCCCACATCTCAAAACCACCCCACGTGAGCTTAGTGGAGCTTCAAGACGTGCAACGAAGCAGGTGGATGTGGGAAGTGATCAGGGCCACGACTGAAAGCGTGGCCAATGAGAACGTGCACTCCAAGAAGACTGAATAAATAGATTCGAAGTATTGAAGAAGTTGAGTGTTTGTGGATTGAGAAATATTATTACACGAGAAGTTCTTCAAGGCATTCAGATCTCAACCCTCACGAATCATTTCAGCACAAGGTTAACAAGTCTAAGGTGTAACCTATCTCCGGAGAGTGAATCCAATGGTAGAGGAGATGTTAGAATTGTTTTGTATTGATTTATTTGTGAGCTTTTGTTGAATTTCTTCTAGGGAGTGAACCAAGAAGGAATTCAATATTGTTTTAATAATTTCGTTTTGCTGTGTAATTCAAAATTTCGTAGTGAAACTATTTTTGCCATGAGGCGCTCATGGGTTTAGAAATAAACCCGTGAAAATTTTTATTCCGTTGTGTCAAACTTTTCAAACTCTAACTCTAACACCTTTACTTTATTGGTAAACAGGGCACTAAACTCTTTCAAAACTAGTTTCTCTTATTTCGGCAAAGTTTGATCATAATCGCCACCGCCCACACCGCCACTCCACCGCTCAAAATAATGATTGTTGTCGGTATTTCTTCGTCATGAAGAATTGTTGAAAATATTCGCCGGTTCAACTCGCGTGTATTCCCTTCCAATAATTCCATTTCGTGGATTTCTAATTTGACATATAAATCACGAAAATGCTCCAATTAACGAGTCCAACCCGTTGATATAAACTCCACAATTTTTGGAATTTATATTTTATCGCCAAGTACCTCAAGAAGTTCAATAATTTATGAAATATTCATCGAGCCTCGGAATCTCATTCCGATCATTTTCTATCCTTCCATACTTTATTCTCAAGCAAACCCTAACTCGGTAAAGGAAATAGAGCTTTTGAGCGCGAGTTGTTAATTTAAATGCTATAGAATTATTCTAGGAATAATAATTTATCGCACTCGAATTTCCCACGTAAAATATGGTTGCATGGCCACTTAGGGTTTCCCAAAATAATTCTCATAGACATGTTACATGCAAGAAACAAACTCGCATGTCACATCAGGTGTCAATTCCCGTCTCAAAAGCAATTAAAATAATAATTGTAAAATAATTCTTTTATTTATTTATTTATTTAATTAAGCATAATTTAGCTTAATTAAATTCGGGATATTACAGTAGGATCCTTCTTAAGCTTGAATGACTTTGTGAGTTGAAAGCACGAGAAAGGCTGATTGAAAGCTAGAACGACTTGTAGAATGATTTCTTGATGAATAATGTAAGTCGTCCACTTTGTTTTTGCACCCCAACACCTTTTTTATAGGGTTAGATGAGCCCAGCCTCGTGTTGATATGGATATTTGCATAAATATCTCAACTACAATGACTAAAGACAGATATGTGAATGATTCAATTATATCCCTAAAAATTAGAAATAACTTTAACATATATCACTACAAACTAGGAAGTGGGTCTATTCGAAAATATTTATGGATAAATCAAACCTATTCGTTTTATAAGATTAATATATATCCTTAGAATGAACTGAATTCACGAAAAATAAGGAAAGATAAGATTAACACAATTAAGTCTAACACTACTATGTTAAATATAAGTGTTAAGCATAATTTTAACTTTAACACCAAAACATATTAAACATTGCGTCTTCATTTTACATCTAAAATATTTATCTTATTTTGAAAGAATATAAAATATTTATCTTAAAATATATAAAAAGACACAATAAACTAAAGATGAATTATCTAAATCAATGTTGAGAAGAATTGAAATAAACAACATCATTAATATTATAATATCACACATAATTATATATTAACTTGTGTCGACGGCATTGGGTAAGTGGAGTGTTTATGTATGTGCGGCAGACAAGTGGGAATATAGTGGCCGTTGTTGGGAGTGGTAATGGCAATAATATTAGGAAGTAATAATATTAAAATAATATCTGAATTTTAAATATGATAATGATAAGTTTGATGAGTGTGCACATTGTTTGTTCCTAAACTAGGCTAATTAGGATTCCCACTTCTCCACTCAATTTCACTATTACATTGCATCGACGTAGTTATCACATGTTTTTATTTATTTTCTTGTCTTCTTTCAAAATATTGTAATAACGAATATTTCCAGGTGCAAGACTTGTGTAGTTTCAGTGAAGTTAGCCGATTTCAAGATCCTTCGTTTTTTTTTTTGGTTATTAAAAATGTTTAGTTGGAATGTTTTATATGGATCCTATTAGTTAAGTGCTTACAAATTATTTGAGTTTTTTTTTACTAAATCAAATCTATTTGGTTTATTTAAGTAATGTTAAAATATTAATTATAGTATAAACTATGCGTTACGAACTATCATCTATCTTAATTAAAAGCCAAACTATTATAGATTATACTAATATAGGACTGATCTCTATCTCTCTTTTTTCCGACGATAGAAAGTTAATTATGCTCGTCACAAATTCATTTTATTTAATTTCTATGACGTGAAAGATGTAAGTAAACATGATTGTCTATTTCAACAATTGACACTCGTCGTTGACATAGATTTCCAGCAAGCATAATCAGCTTTTCGTCGCAACAAAAAAAATCAATCCTATATTTTTATAGTTTATAATAATTTGACTATCTAAGAAAAAAAAGGATAATTCGCAATAAATTTGAAAAAAAAAAATACATAGATTGTATTATATTTAAAGTTTAGCTTTAAGTAAGATAATTTGGCTGGTCAATTATAAAATTCAAAATTAGATGATATTTGTTAAACCAATGGTTTAAAAGCATAAAATCGGTCATTTCGTTCAAACTGGCCACATATATAATATTGTTAATTAAAGGATTCAATATAAAGTTAAAGTGTATATTGTATTAATATATACAGATTCAAGGTTTAAATTCTTTGAGAACTACGCCATCATAAATTTACATAATTTCCTCATTTCTTGATAATATGTAAAGTGGTATTTGTTTTATCTAATATTTCAATTCAATCAATTCAAACGGTTCAAACCAAATCGTCATAATTTGACCATTTTAATTTGAAAGAGTTATTCGACTGATTTAATTTTTTAAATTATCATCTGTCAAACCAGACCGAATACCCTTAGCATTGATAATATATTGAGTGGATATAGTAAAATAGTTAGAGTAAGTTACTATAATCTTCATAAAATAAGAAGCATCTCAAAAGGGTTATTTCATGAATAAAGATCTTTTAATGAAAAGCCTTCGATCAATCTTCTCCTACCCTTTGCCCAAAACCAAAAAAAGAAAAACAAGAAAGAAAAGCGCAGAGAAATGAAGATGGAAAAGAATAAAAATAAGTGAAGTTGATATATATATTTCACCCTTGATTAATAAATGTCAATATCAAGATGAACTGAAAAGGCTCCCATTAAAATAAACTGCCAACCCACTTTAGATTCCACCAATAAATGTAGAAGTTGCGTTTGGAACTTAGTCACCAAAACAAGAACACCCACCAATTGTATATTCAAATGTAGTAGTAAGTCATTATCCCTCCCAATCATCCAAATTATCACTCCACCAACGCATGATCAACTCTAACATAAAAGAAAAGAAAAATTAAAAACTCTAACATTATCATCTACTCATCAAGCTTGAGAGAGAGAGAGAGAGAGGAGGCAGTTAAAATTAGGAGAATTTGGCTGTGGATCTGCAACATTTTTTCTTATCAGAATCCAAACTATAATGTTTGCTGTCCGTCACTAAACAGGCATTGAAAATAATCAAACCTTCAAATTACAAGGGAAAAGACATAAGATTATCATTTAATATTGTCCAAGAAGTACTTGCCGTTGTGAACAACAACTCGTTTTAGGCATCACAAGTCCTCATAGTTTGTTCTGGGGCTCTTTCCAAAAGACTTCATACTAATGAAGTTGAATGGACTCTTATATATAAGGAATCCCTTCCTTCTCTCCCCGATGTGGGACGATTAAGTTTGCAAATCCCAACACTTGCAATGAACAACTAAAGGCGGGATATTCACAACTGAGACACAAACTTACATCAGCTACTATTAGGAGAAAAATCTCAATGTTTCCTGAAAGTAAGGTTAAGGCGACCAGGTCGGAGTTTCGTACGTTGCAGCAATGGAGGAGCTGTGTTGGGAACAATAGTTTCCACCCCGTGAAAGACATGCCTAGACTCGCCACCAAATATGAGGACGTCGCCTGATTCTAGCAAGACTCTTTCAACCTGGTTCACATCTCTCAGATCACCATATAAAAACTCAGCTGAATCACCAATAGATACTGACACAACAGGAAGCCTTTTATAAAGACTCTCCTGGGTTTCATCACGGTCCTGTATGAATAGAAGGAACTTCTTTAAGAAAGTGAGACATTGATTCAGCATTACACTAAACAAGACCAATGGCATTCAAAATCCAATCAACAACTTATCAAGCCAGTAAAGGTAGGCCAATAAAAAGTAATTAGCAATGCCAATTTAGCTCAAAACCTGCGGGGTTGGACTGCATAAACCGAGCCGAAATTCAGGTTAGGTTGAAATATTTTAGCACGACAAAAAATTAACCAAATAATACAAAGTCCGAAACCCGATGGATTAACCCAATTAATTCTTTTTTATCAATACTTTGTATCATAAATATATTACCAAAATCTACTCCTAGTATTCAAGATTATATTTTTTAATCAAGAATTAAGTTACATAATTGTATTTTTTTGCAGAAAAGCTTTAATAGATAATTAAGTCCTAAAAAACTTATTAATCATGACAATAAAACATTTTCAAACATTGATGAAATAATATAATTTTAGTATTAAATTGATGAATATGTTATGATTGTGATGTCTTTTTTACTTTTAAAAGGAAGAATAAATATTTCATATGTTTCTTATTATTTAGAAAATTAAAAGAAAGAAAAACTTTAAATGACAAAAAAAAATCTTTTAAAATATTAAACATAAAACTACTTCGTAAATTTATCAGCCAATGGTTAGCTTGAAAACCGAAGGATTAGACTTAAGGTCAAGATTTTTCAGCCCAAATTAACCCGAGCAAATAGCACATAACCCGATAGGGTGACCTAGAACCCGATGGACTGCGAGCATCCTCAAAGATAATACTATCTAATGCAAATAAAGAGAAAGAACTGTATTGATCTAATCACAACCAACCTGATGGAGACCAAGACGGCCATTAGTAGTGTAGAAGTTGACAATGCACACATCTGGATCCATTGTAGGAAGTACATCTTCAACATTTCCATCCTTCAGGTTTCTTTGTATTAGAGCATGTGAATCTTTCAGGACTCCACGCACTAATGAAGTAAAATCATGAGGAAGATCGGGAGGTACAGCATTGTCATGGCGGCGCCTCTCTTCGTATCGTTTTGTTTGAGGATTCCAATCTAGACCCAAACACATCATGTGCAGATGCAGTTTTGCACCACCATTATAACCAGGTTGATAGAACCCCCCTGGACCACAACCTAGTTCTCGACACTTTTCCACAATGCTTACCTGCATGAAACGTAGCTCAATACTGTAAATTGTGAAAGGCAAACTTTATGAACACATCTAGTTCTATTCTTTGTATCACATGATTGAACAAGCCCACACTTATATGTTCCTTGCTGATAATTGAGAATTCATAGCCCAGGAACACAGATACTTTTCAATTGAGCCTCAAGAGAACCATGGACAAGAACAATAATAAACCGCTATGTAGCAACAAGCATGCAACTCATCTCAACAATGGTGGATAGATGATTGATGCCACAAACGTGATGGAAATTCATCCAATAGGCTGATAAGAATTTATTGGTGAAACTAAAAAAACTCATGGATCCCTTAATAAAGAAAATAACTCACAAACATCTACAATAAGGCCTATATATGAGCAGAGGATAAAACTTTAAACTTAAACAAAGTAGGATGTTAAATATGCAAAAATAGACCAATAGGTCATGGGTTCAATATTTGGGGATGTCTAGGTGTGCGAGTTTAAATAATTGCATTTCTATTAAAAAAGAAAAGAAAAGAAAAGAAAAGCAAGAATATAATAGTAATAAATAAATAAAAACAAATCTAATCTAGAAGGAAATAAATCAAAACAAATCTACTTTCTTGAATTGAACTCCACTAAATTCACATCTCACACTGCCCGTAAACACAATAATGCGAAAATTGCCAAAAAAAAAAAAAAAAGAAAAAGAAAAGTATATTTCATGCATTGAACACAGTAATTGGCATTAAACATTTCACCCCACAGAAATGAGCTCTAGAGGACTACCTGCTCCGACAGGGTTATATAGTGCTTGAATAGCACCATTCCAGGCCTCAATATAATCCCAGACTCTTCAACTAAGTCTTTTGTATAACAGCCTTCCTCTCTATGCCTTTGATTCTCATAACTTCTCACAGAGGTTGATTCTCTGGTTTCAGGAGGGCATATATCAAATGGTTGATTTATCAAAGTATCAGAAGAGGGCTTTGATCTTCTCTTAGGCTCTCCATGTTCATGATAAGGCATTGGTTTTCTTGATAATGGCTTCTTCCCAAAGCTAGTGGGTAAGACTGTATCATTGTGGCTGATTATTGAAGTAGATGCTTCAGATTGCAATGAACTGATGTCATGAACAACCTCCAACTTCTGTTCAGAACAAGTGCCCAAGTTAGATGGTGCTACACATTGCACGTAGAAACATTTGTAAGCGTATCAGTCACACTATCATGCAAAATTTCAGACTAAATACAAATCTTTAGTACCAATCTCAGATAGTATACAAGATTGTAAAATTCGCTAGGCCCTAATCGAGCGGCGAAAAATCATCTAGTGCCTAGAAATGTTAAAATCATGTTATTCTCTTTGTTCTACAAATATTTTCTGTCTCTCCTCTTTTTAAACACATTCTCTCTTCTTTATTTATTTTCATTTACTTTGTTTTTTTGAGGCACTATACTTTTTCTCCTCCACCCCCGGGAAACTGTCTCTCTGGTGAATCTTCCTTTCTTTCCCCCACTTCAATCTCCCATCCTCCCCCATTTTTCCTCTGATATAAAAAAAATAAAGTAAAAGATAAATTCCCTACTTTCCTTATGTTAAATGTAATATTTGAGTTCAAGAAATGCACCAAAATAAAACTCCATAGCACTCTGTCTCGACCCTCAACATACATACAAGGGTAACCTCCATTTCTCCCTCAAACGGTGAATGGATTCGAGAAGGGGTTTTCAGCAAGATCAAGGCCGCCTAGCGCCTAGGCGCTGAATAGGCGATCTAACCGAGTTTTACCATCTTGATATTATGTCAAATGTGCCAATGCTAGCCCGAAACTCTAAACTCTAAAGTCTCATTAACAAAAAACTTCAAAGATGATTCAAATGCAAATCATCACTAAACAAGTACTAATGGATACTACAAATCCCAATTACTATCATACAAATAATGTGAACAATTCACAAAGCCAAAAATATTCCTGATGGAAAACTTCATACTAAAAACAAGATTTTCATATTCCACATATCAAGTGATCATCAACAGAAACTAGCTGCAAGATAAAAATAAATAAATAGAATACAAAATATCTCATACTCCTAATGCAATTTCAACAACACAATTCTTTTAATTCAAAACGATGACCACCTAACTTTCCCAAAATTGTCAGGCTAAGAATCGAAAATTCAATCTACTTTAACATCCAACTTTGCACACTGTGCATATTTTAAATCTGGCAATTACACAGCTTCAAGCAGCAAAATACAAACAGAAAAAGGGTGGGGCGCGAAAAGAAAAAAAACCCCACGTTAATGTCGGAATTGGCTGAATCTCCATCAGCTATAGATCTCACCCTACTGTTCATCATCTTTCCTAGACAAGGAGCAACAAGTTCGCCGAACAACCGCCGTTGTACTGCTAAGGTTGTACGGTACAATCGCAGCTGCATGAGCTCAAATTGAATAATCTCAATTTAGACGCAACAGAACGTTGAAAAAAGAAGACGATGTTTTGCTCCAGTTTATTCAATTATAATAAGTGTTAGAGATAATCTCTTTGCATATATAAAAAAAATTTGGTGTATATAGTTTTCTAATTTTGTGAGATTTATTAGGGTTAAGTTTCCTTATATGTCTAGAATTTTTTTTTTTTAATTATAAATGCTCATTCTTTAATCATTGTATTTATCAAATATTCATATTTTTTCCATCATAAAAGCCATCAGTAAGAAACTTAAGAGTGGACGTTGTGTTTATAGTCGAATTATTATGTTCTTTATTTTATGCTTTATAATTTATGCTTACAAACACTTTAATTCACAATATATTGGTGTGTAAAAGAATTTGGACATAAAAATTACAATATGTTCAACTAAGTTTGAGGCAAAGCATTCCACTGATTCAAGTAATTTTGGTCTGTGTAGATTAAAGATGCAAGCCTTTTTAGTGCAATAAAGTTTGGCGAATGCTTTGAAGGGAAGGGGCTTGCTTGCCCATTATGATGACGGAGTAGAAGAAGAAAGCAATAATGGTGAAAGCACATTGAATCTCAGAGACATGATGTTGAAGAAGGTGATGAAGGAGAAGTCGGCTGAATAACTATTCGAATTTCAAGGAAGCTTTATTATATGGAAGAGAATTGTTTAATTCGCGCTAAACCTTTTATACAAAAAAGTAGCTATTTTTAAATATTAACACTATTTAATTTATACATTGTTATTACTAGGAAAAAAGTAAGAGGTTGAAATTAAAATAATTTTACAAAAATTAGAAAGTATCACCCGAGAATTACAACGGACACATCTTAACCTCAAGGGATAAGGGTCTGATTAACCCCTTAACTATTGTGATATGAGCACATTTGACCCTCCTTAAGTATTTGGATCAATTAGACCCCATCCTCTGTAAAAATAAAGAGGCAAAATCTGAAATAGCAAAATTTAAAAAGCAAAACCAATGTATAGCAAACCTTATGAAAAACTCCACAAAATAGCAAAAGTGTACTTTTTTAGGTTAAAATGTCTTAATCACAACATCACTTTTCTTGATTTTTGTGAAATATGTAACGGCTGCATTGTTTATTATTTTTTTTGACTCAACTCATTTTTTTATTTATTTGCAGATAATAGAAAACAATTAAATATAATATTTCTTGTGCAATATTTTAAATTCGGCTGGAAATGTCCGTCCAGTTGGAACTCGAACAAATCCGGCTGGAAGTCGGGTTTAAAATATATTAAATCAAAAACGGGAAAATCTGGAAAAAAAATTATTTGCTTATTAAATCCAGATTAAATTAAATAATTTTCTATTGAAATTGTGCTGGAAGTGGAACAATCAAGATGGAAGTAGATTAAATTGAGATGGAAGTCGAATAAATTCGAATGGAAGTCGAACTTAAAATATATTAAATACATATTTATTTAAATAATTTTTTACTGAAATTGTGCTAGAAGTGGAACAATTCAGATGGAAGTGGATTACATTGAGATGGAAGTCGAATAAATCCGGATGGAATTCGGATTAAAAATATATAAAATCCAGATTTTATTAAAATAATTTTTAATTGAAATTGGGCTTGAAGTATAGCAATCCAGCAGGAAGTTTATAAAATTGAGATGGAAGTCGGGTATTTGGGATGGAATTCGGATTAAAACTATATAAAATCTAGATTTATTTAAAATATTTTTTTTATTGAAATTGGGCTGAAAGTATAGCAATCCAGCTGGAAGTATATAAAATTGAGATGGAAGTCGGACATTTCGGATGGAATTCGGATTAAGAATATATTAAATTCACATTTAATGGTAATAATCTTTATTGAAATTGGGCTGGAAGTATAACTATTCAGCTGGAAGTCGATTATTACAGCTGAAAATCGGACTTCCCAGATGGAATTCGCGTTTACTTCCATCCCTTTTCACTTCCAATTCATATTAACCTAAAAATTGGGCGTGAAACACACAAATCCGGCAGGAGTTCGAATAGGCTTCCCTTCCCACGTCCGTTTGAACGACCACCCATCTGCGAACCACCGGCGAACCGAACACTACCCACCGGCGACCGGCGAACTGAACACGAACCACCATCAAAATGTCTGCACAGGTATCATCCTCATTTAAAAAAAAACTGATTGAAGTCGGGCATGTTGATATGAGCATTGTTGTGGTTTGTATTGAATTTCTTCTATTTTTTTTTTGCCTTGAATTGGTTGGTTAATGTTTCTTTCGAATGTGTTGAACCGTGCATATGAATTTCGTCCATTTTTTCCCTGTTTTATATGTTTGAACCCTGTATATGCATATGAACCGTGCGTGCATGTTTTTTTCCCTGTTTTTGTGTTTTATTTTTATTGAATTAGTTAGTTTGGTTTTGATATGCTGCAGGCTGCCTATATTCGATATGAAGTCCATGGAAGTAAACCTAAGACTAATTTATATTATAAATGTAAGGTCCTAGATATCATTAAGAAGACATTGTTTGATATAGGACAAGAGGCGTTGGTTAATGAGTTTCGGGCTGGGGTTTTTGGACATTGGTTGGATTGGTCGGACAATGGACTTAGTTCGTCTTTATCATTAATTGAATTATTTAGTCATGAGACTCAGTCAAATAATCCAGAGTTGTTAAGGTTTAGAGTCAGTGGGCAGGATATCATGTTTTCATAGAGTGAATTCGCCCGTATTTCTGGTTTGAATTTTTGAAAAGCCACTTTTGATCCTACTGCACGCCATGATTTAGAATCTAGTACTGCATTTCAAGTCTTTTGCGGTGGTCAAATCCTAAGTAGTAAAGAACTTTTGGATAGGTTTCAATACAAAAAGATTGATAGTACTCACTGTTTATTGTACCTTAGGGTGGCCAATATATTAGCATATTGGTTTTTTGGACTAGGGTATACTGAAAAAAGAAAAATAGAAAAGTGGCTGTATGTTTTAAGTGAGGATCTTGATGGTTGGAACCGATTTCCATAGGGTACATATGCATACAAAGCACTGCTCTATTACAAAACGCATATACCCACTACTCGGATTCAACTTGAGAAAAAAGCCCTTCATCTTCCGGGTCCCTTTTGGGTACTACAGGTATGAAATTGTCACCATCTTTTATCTTCATCTTTGTGATTAATGTTTGTTGAAAATAGTTTAATTTTTTTATATGTTGTTAGGTTTGGGCCTATGAGGTCATTCCTGAGTTGGGGCAGGCATGTGCCCGGCTAGTTAAAGCCAATGCTGAGCCACGTATGCTGAAGTGGCGGTTCAGAAGATCCAGTGTAAAAAACTGGATAGCCTTCTTCTCCCAACCGGTAATAAATGAAATTTCAGTGTTTTTTTTTTGAACGGAAAACTGATTATATTATCTAATATATTTTTAAATTTTGCAGCTCATTGTGTTAACCGCCCTGCCTCCTTCGCCATCTGAGAAAAATACCCAATATTGGCGATCTGCACAAGGAGATGACAAGATGGGTGTGAGTTATGTGGCTCCGATATCTACACATGCCCTTATACAAGGTGAAGGGTCAATGATTGAAGATTTCGAAGAGAATAGCCCTCATCTAGAGATACCAGTACACACTGGGTTTGAAGATTGGGTTAGTGGCGGTACAATGGTAGAAGTGGAGATCAATGATTTGACGAACGAGATTGTGGAGGAGGAGGAGGCTGCCACTGAGCAGCCATATGTGCAGACTGAGGAGCCCATTTTGCATGCTGAGCAACCCGATATGGAGACTGGGCATGATTCGGAGCCACCATCCCCGGTACAGAGAAAGAAGAGACGACAGAAACGGCCAAGGATACCTAGTTCTTCTTCATCTTCGGGTGGGGAAGAACGTAGGCAAGAGAGAGATGAGAGGATGTTTGGGAGAATAAAAAAGTTTGTGCTAGATGATGTGAAACACTTCATTATGGATGAAGTGGTGCCCAATTTGAAGCAGTATATTCATGAAGTGGTTACTTCGTCGTGCCGGCAATCAGATGCTTCGTCTACTCAACCCAAGCCACAACATCAACCCCGGTTATCTAGCCTTTTGGAGCAGCGTCAGGCACGTTGTCACCCAGCAGAGGTATAATTTATAGATTATAGTCCTATTTTAACGATTTAATTTAATAAACTTAATTGCAATGCAGACTTCTCGTGGTGATGTTGATAATGACGAGGAGGAGGAGCGCATTGTCCAGTATTTTGGACCGCTCCATGTCAATAAGGTCATAACGGAAGCTTACCAATTGTTCAGACTTGGTTCAGCAAATAGTTTCCACATTTCAAGTACAACTAGGATGCGGCTCACGAATGCCTTTTTTGAACAACTGGAAAATTCGTACACATACTTAATGACGGAACAAGTAGAGCTATTTGTTCACGCCCTCAAGTAAGAACTTATTTATTTTAATTCAATTTGTATTTATTTAATTGAATATAACATGTTATTTAACTTGTTTGTTCATGCCCTCAGTGTGAAGTTGATCTCAGGTAACAAGTTTATCTTCTTTACTTGTAACCCCGAGGAAGTTCGCATTATAAGCCCGAGATTCCAGGTGAGAATTATTTATTTACATTCAATGTTGTAGTTTTTATTTAATTAAATTTACATGTTTATTTTTGCTGCTCCGTTTCGTTTATATATATGGTTTATTCAACAAGTCATATCCACATAGTCTTCCTCCTAGAGCAAAAGCACCGGGTGTTACAGATGAATTGCTTAAGTTCATTAAAGGAGAAGATAGTACATGTTCTCGGCCTTGGTACAACGCTTCTGTGGTAAGTATTTGTGCAATTAGCAATTTTTTCTGCTTGCTTGTTAAGTATGATAACATTTTTTTTTTAGCTAATTATGCCATACAATGTTGGAGAACATTGGTTCACATTGAAGATCGACATAGCAACTTGGAGTTGTTGGATATATGATGTTACATGGTTTACACAAAGTGCTGGTGCTAGGAAATATCAATGTGACGCAGTAAGGCGCATAACGGATCAGCTTCACAAATATTTGCACGATGGTGAGTTCTATGAAAATAACAAGGATGGTTTGCAACCGTGCAAGGAGAAGATGGCAGTTGACTTTGCGAGATGCTTCAAAGCTAATGACCATTTCAGTGAAGCCGTGTATGCATGCATGTTCATGGACCAATTGATTTGTGGGCGACCGAATGATCCTTGGGCTGAAAGGAAAGGCTGCCAGGATAGATATAAATTGTATATGGCTCATTGTTTATTTGATTTGTCTTATGAGGAGTGATAAAATGTTTTTTTTAAATTTTGGATGGATAATGATTGGAAACTTGTTGGATAATGATTTGAAGTTATTTGATTGTGTATGGAATTGTAGTTGTTGGTTTTTGTTTTCAGTTATTTATTTTTTCAAATATTATGGTTTATTTTGTTGATTAGTTGAGCTTGAATTACTTGTATTTTTTGTTGTATGGATTGGTGTCATTCGAATGTAACACTTTCGAATGCAAAACAATAATTTTCCACAACATGTACAGATTTCCAGCCCAAAGTTCCGAATTCTTGCCCAATTTGGTGTTGTTCCATTCCAATTATTTGTAATTTCATCCCAAATTCTAGGACTTTGATCTCAATTGGACATGAATGGCCTATATGGCCGACTTCCAGCCCAAATTGGCCATTTCCCTCCCAAAATGCCGAATTCCTGCCCAATATGGGGTTGTTCCATCCCAATTATTTGTACTTTGATCTCAATTGGACATGAATGACCTATATGGCCGACCTCCAGCCCAATTTGGTATGCTTCCATCCCAAAATGCCGATTTCCTGCCCAATTTGGTGTACTTCCACCCCATTTTGAATACTTCCATCCCAATTCGTACATTATTGTTCAATTTCATCTATAATGTAACCATAACTCATAATTCTTAAGATTAAAGTTATAAATTCGTACATTATAGTTCAATT
>JAPKLW010000176.1:716952-736781 GCA_026898455.1 Plectranthus barbatus
CTTAAGATTAAAGTTATAAATTCGTACATTATAGTTCAATTTCATCTATAATGTAACCATAACTTATAATTCTTAAGATTAAAGTTATAAATTCGTACATTATAGTTCAATTTCATCTATAATGTAACCATAACTTATAATTCGTACATTAGCAATTTTTTATCCCAATTGGGATGGAACTCGATAAATTGAGATGGACCTCATCTAAATTGCGATGGAACTCGATAATTTGGGATGGATTTCGCAAATATTAGCAATATTTCATATAAATTGGGATGGAAGTCGCTATTTTTTTATGGAACTCATCCAATTTGGGAAGGAATTCGATCAATTGAGATAGATATCGAATCAATTGGTGGGGAATTCGGTCATGTACTTGTATTTCATTGACATATCACAGCATATTTGTTTTTACACATCAAAGTAAGTGCCAATTTTATCTTTTGAGTCAATAAATGCTCAAATAATTCATGCATGCCACTACACTTGTCGACCACTTAGGATTATTAATTTTTTTAAAACAATTTTTTTTTAAAATTTAACTTCTATTTAAGGGTGGAGGAATTTACTCAAACTATATTTCATTCAAAATATGTTATTCCTCTTTATTCCCCTCATACGAAGTAATAAAAAATAGAGCCAAGATATCGTGCACTTGCTCAAATGGAAGATGATTTTTTCTACGTCAAACAGTCCGGAAGGGGATTTTTCCTACGTCACATGGAGTAGCAATGGTTGCTAGGTTTCTGGAAAAGACATCAAGGTGAAGGAACAAATACAACATCTCCTTCACTAGCTCGGTGTTTTCTATCAAAATGTGTATCAAATTGTGTAATATTTTAGAAAATTATTAATAAAATTGTGAGTTTGCTTGTAATTTATTGCTTCGAATTTTGTAGCAAATTGTTTTATTATTTACGTAAATTCAATTGGGAGTGTGCTTGAATTTACGATATTAATCATTTATAATCTTATAAAAAACAAAATAATACGCATAGATGGATGTTGGTCTTCATTAAGTCAATAACATTGGGATGGAACTCGCCCAAATGGGATGGACCTTAACAAATTTTGTATGGAACTCGCCAATTTTGGATGGAACTCGCCGATTTGGGATGGAATCATCCAAATTGGGATGGAACTCGCTATTTATCCTACCAAAATTCAATTCGACTTTATTCAATTGAATAAAGCCAACATTTGCGGTGTTGGAAGAAATTTCACATGTATTTCTGAATTTAATAGTACAAAGATGCAGAAATATTACTATTACAACTATTCAAACTTACTATTCATGACTGAAAACATTTTGTCGTAAGTGAAACTCTGCAAAGTTGCTCATATAATGCATGTTACTGTTACACTTTTGTCTACCAAGCCATTTACTAATCCTTTCTATATAAAGGTGATTTTGTATAGTTCCAACTCATTTTTTCTTGATTCCTAAAATAATCCAACTACAAATGGCGGTTTTATTTCTGTTTCTCTTTATTCCATCATCCTTTATGAATATTGATGAAAGAATTAGTGAGCACTTGCTCAAATGGAAGATGATTTTTTCTACGTCAAACAGTCCGGAAGAGGATTTTGTCCTACGTCACATGTAGTTAAAATCCTTCATCCTGATTCCTTCACATCTTTCTCCTTTTTTCCAAAACCAGAAATAAGGAAAGCAACCAAAAGAGGGTTCCAGGCCATCAACCCTTGCTTCTCCGTTACGGGAAAAGAGATGAAAGGTTCTAGTTAGTGAGCATCAATGATAGCTATTTCTGATGGAAACCCGGTGGCTTACGAGAAGCAGAAAGTCTCTCCACCGACAAACAATTTCGGTGCTCACTAATTAATATATTTAAGCAGCGAAAGAGATGAAGGAGACCCAGCGGCACTGCTATCTCCTCCCCGTCTGTCTGCGCTTCCTTCACTAATTCGCCTACTGCTATCAAAATGTGTAATATTTTAGACATATTGTCGAATAATATTCGAATTCAAATTAATACAAATGTGAGTGTGCTTCTATTTTATTGCTTCAAAATTTGTAGCAAATTATTAAATTATTTATCATAATTAAAAATTTAAATAAAGTTCAATTGGGAGTGTGCTTGAATTTAAGACTTGAATTTAAGATGTTAATCATTTACAATTTTTAAAAAAATAAAAGAATTTGCCTAGATGGATGTCGGTCCATGAAGTCAATAGAAATGGGATGGAACTCGGCCGATTAGATATGGAACTCGACAAATTGGGATGGAACTCGCTATTTATTAAACAAATGGAACTTCGCCGAATTGGGATGGAACTTAGCCAAATTGGGATGGAAGTCGCTGATTTGGGATGGAACTCGCCAATTATGGATGGAACTCGTTAATCATTTAACAAATGGAACTATGTCAAATTGGATGGAAATCGCCAATTGTGGATGGAACTCGCTTAAGGTTAATTTTTTCACGTGAAATTCTGCTTTTTATCCTGCCAAAATTGATCGAATTAATTCACATGCATGCAAACACATTCAATTCGACTTTAGTCAATTCAATAAAGCCAACATTTGCGGAGTTGGAAGAAATTTCACATGTATTTCTGAACTTAATAGTACAAAGATGCAGAAATAATTGAAGTACTACTATTAAATATTACTATTCATGACTGGAATTATTTGGTCAAAAAGTGAAACACTCCTTAAATTTGAAACACTCTCTCATGCAATCGAATACTCATTCTCAGAAAACTCTCTCAAAAATCAAACACGCTTTCTCAAAAAAATATGTCAAATTTTCGTTCTCTCATTGTGCATTACAATGGTCAATGGGACAATGAATACAACTACATCGGTGGAGAAGAACGAGTTGTCATGCTACCCTCTGATGATATCACGATAGAAGAATTGCGGAGAAATGTTCAATACATTCTCCATTCTCATGGCATGGTGGGCTCTTACACCCTATATAATGTTGCTGAAACAAGAACTGGGAGGAAGGTTCCTTCGGTTCTCGCAACGGATACACACCTTCAACGGCTTTGTAACATCTTATGGGAGCCGAATGTTTATCTAGTGATGAACATGCAATCCGATGAAGCTGCTGGAAGCTCTCGGCGACAACCGTCTCCGTACAGGCCAATTATGGCTTCATTAAGTCCACAACCGCACAACCCTTATAGTCCAACTCCAGAAGAACTACATCGCTTTTCATCATCGATGATGTTTCGAGAAGGAAGCAGTGGAAGTCGAAGTTCTCTTGTCCTCGATTTAAACTTCAATGCACCTGATGATGAGGGTGATGATGATGAAGACGGTGCCGACACACAAAATCCGAATGTAGTTGTCCAGTCAGATGAGGACGACGAAGCAGAATTTGATATGGAATCATCCGATGGTGATGAACGCCACAATTACAATGCTTCGTTATTCAATTGTATAATTGAAGATTTCACCGCTTGGGTCCGAGAACAAGGTGGTATAGGTGCCATTGTATCAAGCCTGGTCCCGACTCAGCCTTTACCGGCTGAAACAGTTGATGTCTTAAGTCAACAAATGAACAACTGGTTATTGCCGATAATTCCAGTAGATACATCTGACGTACCTATATCACGAGATGTTCAAGTAGTATTGGACGAGGAATTGCAAAAAGGATCATTGTTTTGGTCTAAAGAAGATTTGTATGTGGCTGTCGGACTTTGGCACATGGAGCATCAAGTTGAGTTTAAAGTGTCGCGATCTACCAAAACTCGGGTGGAATATAGTTGCAGCCGCAGTGATAACTGTTCGTTCATGATTCGAGCCCTAATTCAGATGGATGTTGGATTGTATACAAATTATGCTCGAGTCATACTTGTGTTACAAGTATGGACAACATCCGAAGCAGAACTATACGCTCGAAGGCTATCTCTGCATATTTTGCCCAGAGAATGCGCCGACAAGGATCGATCATGAAACCGCGAGATATAATGGCGGAGCTGCAACATAATTTCGGAATTAAGGTGAGCTACAACAATGCACTACGAGCTCGAAATGGAGCCATAGCTATGATATATGGTGGCTTAGAGGATTCTTTCAACTTGCTGCCGAAATATTTTTATGTTATCGAACAGCACAATCCCGGCACCATTACCGATCTTAATATCGGCGAAGATGGACGACTACGATAGTTTTTTGTTTGTTTGGGTGTGTCGCGTGCAGCATTCTCAACTTTATTACGGCAAGTGATTGTCGTTGATGCCACACACCTCAAGGGCAGAAATAAAGGTGTGCTATTGGTTGCTGTAACCAAAGACGACAACGAGCAGATATTTCCTCTGGCAATTGGATTTGCACCGATCGAGAATGATGAGAGCTGGACTTGGTTTATGTCCCGGATCCGGATGGCTTTCCATTCTAATGAGCATTTGCTGATTATTTCAGATCAACACATCAGCATAGCAAACGCAATAAGTACGGTTTATCCAGAGGCAACACACGCTTTGTATTGTTACCATATCCAGAGCAAGTTGACAACCTTCACTGCTCCAATTGTGAGGTTATACCATAAGGCAGCCTATGCTTACCGTCCTATAATCTATCAGAAGGCAATTGACCAGATTGCACAATATTGCCCGGCAGCTTACGACAAACTCATGATGCTCGGACCGGCAAAGTGGGCAAGGTCAAAATGTCCAGTTCGCCGATATAGCTTCATGACATCGAATGCAGCCGAAGTATTCAACTCCCGACTGTTAGATGCTAGACGTCTGCCGATCTGTTCCGTTGTCGAGCTATATAGGCACATTGTAGAAAAATGGTTTGACGAAAGGCGTGCTAAGGCGTTTGCAAGAACCGAAGAGTTGACTGAGGAATGCGTGGCCAAAATGACTCCAATGCTGGAGCTCTCAAACAAATACTCTGTTGTGGCTATTACTGATGATCAATTTAAAGTCAGCCTCAAAGATACAACGTGGAAGGTTGATCTCCAAGACAACTTGTGCGACTGTCGTGAATTTCAGCTGGATCTTATTCCATTCTCGCATGCTATTGCTGCAATTCGGTTAGTAAATATATAAATACATCATTCTTTAATTATAATGTTCACTACTTAATCTTTGTTGTTGACACAACTTCAAGGGTACGAGTATATATGACTATGTTTGGTCATACTACAAGACATCGAATTGGCAAGAAATATATGGAGGGTCATACAACTACTGCCTCCCAAATATGAGTGGATTGTATCACCAGAAGCACAAGCTTGTGTTGTTTTGCCGCCGATTGTGAATCGGCAAGCCGGTCGACCAAGAAATAGTCGTCGTCCTTCAGGAGCAGAGGCGGGACAAACATCAACCACTAGACGACGAGCTACAAAGAAATGCAGTATATGTGGATCTACAAGTCACACGAAACGTGGCTGTCCAGAAAGAGTTCCGCCTGATTAATTTGTTTGGTTTTTAGGAAATGTATTGCATAACGTATTGTAATATGTTTGATTTAATTGTCTTAAATTGAGGACATGAAATTCCGATTGAATGTGCTTGTGATTCCCATAATTTATATTTTATGTGCTTAGTATTTCATTTCTAAATACAAACAAATTTTACATGATTTATATTACTTGAGAATCGCAACATGTAATGGAATTTTCAAAAGATCCCACACGACCCTAAATCCTAAAATGGACTTCCATTCCATTTTTGTTGAGTTCCACCTCATTTAAGCGAGTTTCATCTGATTTAATCCGAATTCCATATGAATTCCATACGAAGTCCAACCGATTTTCATACGAATTCCATACAATAAAGCAGAAATAAACCGAATTCCATACGAAATAATTTTGGATTTAACCAAGTACCGAATTCCAGCTAGAATGTCCGACTTCCATCTGAATTGATTTACTTCCAGCCCAATTCAAAGCGAGTTCCATCCCATTTTCAAATCTGAAGTCCGCCCAAATTTTTATTACATTTTAAATTCAACCCTAAATGAATAATAATAAAATAATCAAACAGTTGGACTTTTCACACTAATCGACAAAAATGATTGGGAGATTGAGACAATTTTGACAGAGAAAGTACACTTTTGCTATTTTGTGGAGTTTTTCATAAGAGGTGCTATTTGGTGGATGTGTTTTATAACTTTTGCTATTTAAAATTATTCCCTCTAAAATAAACTCATTTAAGCACTTTAGGTTTTAAGATGCCTATTATACCCTCATTTGAAGAATATTTTATATAGTTTGTCAATCTAAAAAATAAAATAATAATAATTTAAAACTAAAACCTCGAGTCAAAATAAATTTTATTTTTTTAAAAATTAAATCTAATAAAAATTAAATTTTATATTTGCAAAATCTGATTCTTCTTTTTTTTTTTTTAAACTCACGCATTTATATACTGTTTCACTAAAATTCTGAAAATTTTATAATGTCAAAATCGGTTTCATATTTTTTACGCTTGGATCTTTTCTTTTCTTTTTTTTTTAATTAATTTTAGATTTTTTTAATTTTAAGTTTTTATATTCAAAATTATTTTTAAAAAAATTAAATTTACTTCCATCTCAAGTTTATTTTAAATATATAACTTATTTGTGCATCTACCATAAATGTCGATTTTTTATTCAGATTTTTTAATTTCATTTTTATTTATAAAAGATTATATTATTTTATTTGCTTTAACTTTAGGTTTTATTTTAGATATTTATTATTTTATTTTTATTGAGTCTTGAATATTTAAATTTTATTTCCATATTTATAAATACTTATTGTTTTATTTCTAATTAATTGGTTGTTATTTTTATAATCATCACAAAATAAAAATTGTAATTGTATTTCAATTTCATTATTCAAATTCTTATATAATAGAGCATTTCAACTTTATTTTTGTTGTAATTGTTTCATATTTACTTTATTTTTATTTTCAGATTTGTTTTAAAAAATATATATTTTTTGAATTCAGATTTTATATGTAAATATTTATTATTTTATTTTTAAAATTCAAAGATTTTATAAATTACTTTTTAGGTAGGAGTATAACAGAAATTTTAAAATTTAAAGTACTAAAATAAGTTAATTTTACTAATTGAGAGACCTAATTAATCTAAATAATTATGAAGAGTCTAGTGTAGTTAAGGGATTAATGACCCTTATCCCTAACCTCAAATAAGAAACTTTATTGTAGTGGGCAGTAGCAGTAGCAGTAGCATAGCAGCAGCAGCAGCATTAATGAGTGATGAGCAGATGTAGCGTAGCAGGCCAGGGAGTCGTTGCACAGCTGCCGCATTCATGGCCAATAACTTCTCCCTCTACTTTCCTATTTCTATGATTCTCTTCAAATATTTTACAATTTCTCAATTTTATACCTATGTATTTATTTTAATTTATAATGGCGTATTTTAGATAAGATTATGATATATTTACTTAATTTTAATAATAAATTTCACTATTAGTTACGATACTCAAATTCAATATAAATGATATTTTTCTAATATGGTGATGATTAATTTAATTTTTTTATTATATATAATAATCATATTGGGTGAAAATGATTAATTTGCTTAAGATCTATTTCATAAAATAAAAGTTGGGAGATGATACCAAAGAATTTCTTTAAAATAGGATAATCATTGTTGGAAAATTCGAGCAGCCAAACATGAGTCTCGCTCGGCTCGACACCCTGGCAATTCAGATGTGTGTTCGGGGTTTCAATTATTCCCTCCGTCCCGGTGAAGTAGTCCCTTTTCTTTTCGGCACGGGAATTAAGAGTTATGAGTGTAGTGGAATTAATATTTTATTGGTGAGTGTGAAAAAGGTTGCCATTTTAGGAAAATGTGACTATTCTATGGGACAAACAAAAAAGGAAAGTGGGACTACTTCAATGGGACGGAGGGAGTATTATTTTATAGCCGCTCAAAAAAAAATTATTATTTTATAACTTTTTAATTGAAAATTTTTGGGAATATTATTTTTTACTTTTGTTAACATATAAAAATACATTTATTCAAAATTATATAATGATATTATTGAGAATCTCGAATTCATATTCTTTTAACCATAAGTAAAATATTTTTACTATTGCGCTGAGTTCGAACAAAGATTAATCTATTTTTACTTTGTTAGGTTATTTAAAATTAATTTTACATATTTAAAATTTGAGTTCCAAAAAGAAAATAAAAAGTTCATAAATTAGATAAACCTTTAAAACCACATAAACGCTATACCTACAATTTACGTCCTAATCAATTACAAAAAATAACTCACATGTTGCATATATTTCGAAATTGTATAACCCTCTAATCCTAGGGCTATGAACAAAATTATTCATGAGTGAAATTAAACTTGAGCTTTTTTCAAAGGTGAACAAGTTTATTAGTTAAAATTATTATGAAGTATAATATTAATAATTTTATAAAATTAATATTTTCATTATTTAGTAATAACAAGTATAATATTTTTTTTATAAACATAATATTATATTTTGAATGCATAATCTTTTCTTTAGAAAAATAAATATTATAAATACAATTTAAATTTAAAAAATCCATTTAATTTGACTAAGATTTTATTAAATTTGTAATTTTTTTAAGTTGATAAATTTCATTCAGCAAGTGGTTGAAACTTGATAAATTTACTAAAACCCCAACCATAAAAATGGCGGAAACCGGTTGTGCCCTGCCAACATTTTCTCAGTAAATCGCACTCATTCTCCCTCTTCGCCGGCGCCCGTTCGTGCCTGTGTTTTCTTCAGTTTCCGTCGCCACTATCTCGGTGACCACATTAATTTCAGTCTCCATCTCTGTTGGAACGTGTTTTGTGCGCCAGGGGTATGTATTTTTAAATTGGGAACACAATTTAAACGAGATAGTATGCGTAAACGCAGACAGAATGTGATATTTGTGAAAAGCGTGTGTGTATTAGGAGTAATTTATAAGAAACTGAAAGTAAGAATTTTGATGCAGAGGGGGCATGGAGAAGGCGAGAGAGTATCTGGAGAAAGTGAGGAGTGGTGAAGCAGCGGAGGAGGTATCGCGGTTGAGGTTCACGCCCCACCTTCCGCACGTGGACCTCCCCTGCTTCTACGAGCACTTCGCCGTGAGAGGCCTTCGCCTCGCCGTGGTTGATCCCCAATTCATCTCCTGCACTTTCAAAGTGCCGCCTCGTCTCCTCGTAAGAATATCATCAGACTGTCATCCATTCCATTCCATATATATATATATATATATATATATATATATAAAATATAGAATTGAAATTTGTGAATGCAGGATGGAGAAGGGAACTTGGGAATGGGTGCAATCTCGACTTTAGTAGATTTCGTAGGGTCTGTAGCGGCGTTCGAGGGGACTCTCTCCATGAATGTCTCAGCCGACATGTCCATTTCCCGCATTTCCGCCGCTAAACTCCATGTATGCCTTTCCTCTTCTCTCTTATCTAATTGAGTACAAAATAATTAAATAGATTAATGCAAATTAATCTATTAATACTAGTTTTCATCCTTGCGTTTTACATAATATCCGTGTGTTATGGCATGCACTCATGTTATTTTTTTTTTCAGTTTCAATTCAAGAATTTAATAATTTTTATATCTTATTGTATAAAAAATTTATCAAATAAGAATAATATTTATTATTTTATATTTTATTATATAAAAATGTGATAAGAAAAATATTGTATCTTAAGTAATACTATATTATTAAACGATTATAAAAATATGTTAAACAATACACATTTTAAAACCAATATACCCAAATTATATATTTTAAATATTAAATAAAAATACTAATTTAAATAAAATAAAAAAATCAAATTAATGTATCCACATTTTATTGTGTTATTGAACGGACAAATTAAACGAATATTTTGGGCGTGAACCGTTATTGAATGGGACTTGTTTTATTTTGTGTAATAATTTGATACTTATTTCATTTTATATCAAATAATGAAATGGTGGGAAAAATGGAAAGTGTCAATATAATACTATTTTATTTAAGTGCAAAAGAAATAATGGTTGAAGAAATACAATTTTATATGGCAGGAGAAATATAATTAATCGGACAAATCTTAAATAAACTCAATATTTGACTGTATCAAAAGAATGAATAATTTTATAATTTTGAGGGTGATTTAAGTATAATGGGCAGTTTTTTCCTCTAATTTGAGAGTAATATAATAGTGATGGATGATTTTTTTTTAGTTTTACATTTTCTATATTTAAAATATTCAACTATGAAATATTTATATAAAATGATTGCATAATTTTTATCATATTTTCTTTTATTTAGTAGATTAAATAAATTATTGTCGTAATTATGGCCGTAATCTTAGCAATAATTATATATGAAATCACAATCATAATTACACTTTAATACCTTATACATAAAATTATATATAGATTTTAGTCCAATATATCTGTAATTATATAAATATACAAAAAAAGAAATCACAATAATTATATTTTTGTCATTTTTATTTCAAAAACATCACATCAATATTAATTTTATTTTATTTGCTATTTTATATATTATAATACAATAAACAATTATAACAATTTCAATAAAAAAATATTTGTGTGCGATTTTTGTAATTGAACTTATATTTTAAAAAAAAATTATGTTTGATTTGTTTTATTGAATTTACACAAAAGAAAAATTTATATTGGTTTAGGACAACAAAATCCTTAATAAATATTTGTTGATATTATTGGAGATAATTATGGATTATTTATGTGGTAGGAAAATTAATAAAAAAGTGTATATTTATTATATATAAAATTAATAATTATCTTATTAAATTATAATGTATTTTGATATAAAATCAATATTAATATAATTGTCCAAATTATTAACCTTAATTTTAGCAATATTAGTAAGTAATCGTTCCGCCAATTTTAAAATAATTATTATTATGTTTTCATATATTATATAAATTATTTTAATATATTCAAAATATGATGCGCAATGTATGCTAATAAGTGCTTCTAAAATTTAGCTAACAAAATTGACGTGATAATACATAATATGAAATTTATTCCTACATTACCTAAATTACACGATTTAAATAGATTGTTTTTATTTTTAAATATAAAATTATATTATTTCAATGGGTTGAAGATATGATGTGCTAGAAAATCAAACCACATACTAATAACCGTTACTAAATTTTAGCAAACAAATAAATAAATAAGAAAATACAAAACGATATTTGATTATATAAAAATAAATAGACGGGAACATGTATAACCACACTATTTTCATTTAATATATTAGTAGATTACAAGATAATTGGCGCCATAAAAATACTCCTAATTCTTGCGTATTATTTATCTATTAGTTATTGCTTAGAAACAACCTAGGTGCTAAGCCCCTTTAAATGCATCTTGTGAGTTTCGAGCTTAACTTGATATTTTTTATATTAAATATTCCGCATTGATTTGGGAAAAGTCTTAACTAATGTATAATGTTCAAGCATCCTTTTCGTTTTAAACCTTGTAAGCATATGGGTAATGCTAACATGGTATCTGTTAGTAACAAAAACCCAAGAATCAATGAAGAGACTTCGTTGACCAAAGCCACCCGCGGCTAACCTTTATTCTAGGGGTGAACATGGTTTGGTCACTCAGTTAAACGGCCGGCCGGTTTAGGATTTATAAACCGTACGATTTGGTTTGGTCTATGGTTTGAGTAGTGAAACCGGCCGTTTCGGCCGGACCGGACCGTTTATACAAATATATATTTTATAATTCATATTCCATAAGTAATGTTAATGTTGTCCAGTGGTTGAAAGGCTCCAGCATAAGTTTTTGAGTATTGGACAGGCATGGGTTCGATCCTTGCTTGCTACTTATTTGTTTTAATTTTATTTTTTTCCTATTATTTCTAGTTATTCTTAAAATATAAACCCTAACATATAAGATTTCATTTTTTTTACATTTACCTTGCCGTCTCTCTTGTTCATTTCCATCGCTGCACTTCTCGCCGCCGTCGCTTATTTCTTTTTTCCCTATAATTTTGGTTGCTTGAAACGTGGTTGTTGATGTGTTGTTTGCTTTATTATTCAGTTTTGTATGTTGGTTTATTAGTGTTTGACTTGATATATTTTGCATACAAGGTTTCCAAATAAATTAGTGCGAAAACAGGATATTTTTTATATTTTGACTTTGTTAGTTATATTGATGTTTCAAACCGGCCGAACCGGCCGAACCAAACCGTATTATTTGGTTTGGTTTGGTTTGGTTTGAAAAATTAATTTGGCCGGTTTGGTTTGAAAATTTTTCAAACCGTATTATTTGGTTTGGTTCATACTTCGACCTTCAAACCGGCCAAACCGGACCGTGTACACCCCTACTTTATTCAATTCTTCAATAATCAAAAGTTTAACCCTAATTGAGGTTTAAATACCCTCTCTAAACAAAATAAAGAAATTACTCAAATGAAGTAATATTAATTAAATCAACCCAAAATAATTAAATCCGCTAAATAATAAATCGTCTAAGAATGTAGGCTCCATCACGTCCCCTTCTGCGATACACTAGCAACGACGTCGACCCCTTACTCGCCTCCAACCTTCGCTCCACATCAACTCCTTCCTCATTCGAATCAACCTTGTCCTCAAGGTTGTAGTCTGGAAATTGGCCTTACTCATCCAGGTTGCATCATCAACAGACTGTCCAACCCACTTCACTAGCAACTCCTTACTATTTGCTCCATCTTCTCGCCCATTCCTCCACATTAACACCTCCTCAGGTTCGTACACCGAACTCACAGGTAACTCCAAGCTCTCCAGTAACTCCCTCTCGTCATGATGATTTCCCACGACACACCGCAACTGTGATACATGAAATACCGGATGTATGCGGCTAGTAGAAGGGAGTGACAGCCTGTACGACGTCAACCCAATACGGGCCTCAACCAGAAAAGGTCCATAAAACTTAGGAGACAACTTATGAGAAGGTTGTCAGTTTACCGAAGATTGGTGATGAGGTCTCACCTTCAAAAACACCTTATCCCCTACTTCTAATACCACTTTGCGGCGATGTTTGTTCGCCTGTTTAACCATACATTGCTGTGTCTTTTCTAAGTTACCCTTCAAACGAGCCGATATCACATCCCTGCTCCCCAAAACTTCAGATACTGCAGCCACTCTATTTTCACCTGGAAGAAAACGTCGAATAGTTGAAGGTGGTCGACCATACACCACCTCGAATGAGGTAATCCAAGTTGTAGTCTGATAAGCCTTGTTGTACCGATATTCTGCCCACATAAGCCAACGTAACCGTTAGATGCTCACAAGTAAAGCACCGCAAGTATGTCTCTAGCACTCGATTCAAGATTTCAGTTTGCCCATCTATTTCAGGATGATACGTCGTACTGAACTTCGACTGCGTTCTAGACAACACAAACATTTCTCTCCTAAAAGAACTAACAATCAATAAATCCCGATCATTGACAATAGACCGTGGCATCCCGTGTACCACCTCTCTAGCAAACACTTCCGCCACAGATCGCGCCGTAATTGATGGTTTCAAGGCTATAAAGTGTTCGTACTTGGACAAACGATCTACCACCACTAAAATTGATTTGTATCCCCTCGAAGTGGGTAAACACGTGATGAAGTCCATCGATATGTCTTCCCAATCAGATCTGGAATCGGTAATGGCTAGAGCAACCTGGCGGGGCTCATCGCCTCGTACTTGGCTCTTTGACAAATCAAGCACTGAGCAACATAACTTTGTACCCTTTTGGACATCCCTCTCCAGTATACATTCAGTGCCAGTCTCCTATAAGTCCGATAGACGCCCGCATACCCTCCAGTTGGAGTATCATGAAACTCCTCTAGCAAGCGTGATATTCACTTATAATTTGCACCCAACACCAAGCGTCCCTTATAGAGTAGCTTGTTACCCCACTACTGAAATCCTGGATGACTCGTGGGATTCGTCTCCAAATCCTGTATAATGTTTCGTAGGCATTCATCTTTTTATCGTTCCTCCTCGACGTCAGACAATCCCAACAACTCTGGTCCGCTAACAGCCGTAAGGGACGTCTCCTCCCCCTTCTTGAAAGTGCATCTGCTGCGGCATTAGAGGCACCCGTTTTGTACTCAATTATAAAATCATACCCCAATAATTTTGCCATCCGAACCTGTTGCGATGGTGTTGTTATGCGTTGAGTCAACAAATGTTTAAGGCTGCAGTGATCAGTACGCATTATAAACCTCCGCCGAATCAGATATGGCCTCCAGTGTTGCACCGCTAGCGCTAACCCCATCGTTTCTGGCTCATAGGCAGATCTGGAGAGAGTACGATCAGCTAAGGACTTGCTGAAATAAGCGATAGGACGCATGTCCTGCATGAGCACCGCTCCCACTCCAGTGCCCGAAGCATCACATTCTACTATGAACTGACGATCAAATTGTGGCATAGCTAAAATTGGTGCCTCAGTTAACGCCTTTTTTTGGCGCTGGAATGCCTGCTTTGCCTCTGCAAGCCACTAGAATCGGGCTGGGGCCTCCTTCTCCAGTAGAGCTATCAAGGGCCGCACAAAAAGACCATATTCTTTTACAAATCGCCGGTAATACCCTGTCAGACCCAAAAACCCCCAAACCTCGCGAACCGAACGAAGTCTCGACCAATCTACCATCGCATTGACCTTCAATGGATCCATTGCAACCCCGACATGTGAAATTATATGTCCCAAATATTCAATTTTAAGCCAGCCAAAAGCACACTTTTTTCGATTAGCCTTAAATTGATTTGTTGCCAAGATCCGCAACACCAAACTCAAATGCTCACGGTGTTCCTCCCAAGAGTTATTGTAAACCAAAATGTCATCAAAGAAGACTAATTCAAACTTTCGTAGATATGGGCGAAATAAGTCATTCATTGTGGACTGGAAGGTAGTAGGAGCATTTGTCAACCCAAATGACATGACTAAAAACTCATAATGTCCACTATGTGTTCGGAATGTCGTTTTGTGAATGTTAGGGTTTGCAACTCAAATTTGTTGATATCCAAAACGCAAATCTATCTTCGAAAATATGAGAGCTTGATCGCTATAAAAATTACAGTTTTATTATAATATAGCAATGCAAATAAATTTATAAACCCAAAGGTATGTTGAACCCACAGGGATAGTACAACGAAATCATCTCATGTACTGGCATAGTTTATCTATTCTTTGTTTGAGAAAATCCAAATTTGAATAGGGTTTTTGTTTTGAAAAACAGAAAATAACTTGGGAATAAAATTCAATAATAAAAAGCACAGATTCTAGGGAAATCAACAAATCCAATCAACATGCAATAACCAATCAATCCAAACCCAAAATAAGTATTAAGGTGGGAAATCTGTTATTTTAGAATTAATTCCTTGGTTGGGCAATTAAAACCTAGATTACTAGAAATTGAATTTTACCTCTCGGTCTCAAGAACACAAACTAGTCAATCTCAATTAAGATACAAATTTAAAAACCCTACAACTGATTTTTCTTTTTGAGACAGAAACCAATTATATCAAAATTCTATTTTCCTATTATTAATTATCTCATCTCGGTCTCAAATTAATAACTATAAACCTAATCCAATTTTTATCTCTCGATCCTTCAATTGAAAATAGATTTTGGAGTGAAAGAACCAAGTTAATTAAAGTTTGGATTTAATCGAATTAACACATGCTAAAAAGGATGGAGAAAACCCTAGAACCTGTTAAGGGTTCTAGCCTAACATATTAAAATCACACATTGCAAAAGATGTAAAGAAACTTACTTGAAACCTTGAAATACTTGAATGTCTTGAATCCAAAGCAACAATAAAAATAAAGAGTACTAGGAAATTAAATTGCTGAAAATTAAAGCAAAAATAACAAGGAATTGAACATTATTTTCGAGCCTTATAAGTCCTATTTATAGGGTGAGAAATTAAATCCTCAAAAGGTAATGGCTTGGGAAGGAAAAATCTCCAAATTGGGCAAAAATATGCCTTTCCGGCGCGCGTCTCGATCGACGGGATGCATTTTGGTCAACACAGCTGCAAAATCATAATTTTCCAAAATTTGACCTCTGTCTCGATCGATAGGGGCCCTGTCTTTCGAGACAGAAACCTCTGTGTCGACTCCCTCTGTGCAGTCTCACGATTTTGGTCATAACTTTTGCTCCCGAACTCCGATTGACCCGATTCCAGTTGCGTTGGAAAGCTAACTCAAAGATCTTTATATTTCCATGCTCCATTAGATCAGATTCCACGTGTGGAAGAATTTGTTACTGTTCATCTGGACATCAACTGCTTTCGGTACGGGTTTTCATTGATTTTAGACTAAAACCTGCAAAATATTACCATGACAAGCATAATATCCCCTATAAATACTTCATGCTCGATTATTAACTAAAAACTCAAGTAAATGCAAGAAACTAATAAGAAAATCATGTGATAAGTGAGGCAAAATACGAGCTTATCAGAGCTCCTGCCAACTTATCCAGCATCTCTTGTATCACTAGAATTGGGTATTTTTCTGACATCGTGGCTTCATTTAACTCCCAATAGTCTACGCAAAATTGCCAACTATGATCCTTCTTCTTAACTAATAAAACTTGGCTCGAAAAAGGACTCAAACTTGGTCGAATTATCCCAGCTAGCAACATCTCACCAACTAACCGTTCAATCTCATCCTTGTGCAAGTGGCCATAACGGTAAGGACGGACTGACACTGGCTTTGTCCCCGGAATCAGCTTGATGGGTTGCGCGCCTTGGGGGCAGCCCCTGCTGCTCTTCAAACACCTCAATGTGCTCCTGAATCACCCCTTCCAACTGCCCTATTGCAGCAGAAAGCTTTGCAGAATCCTGATCGACAATCATCACGCAGAACTCAACATTCGTGGTTTTGATTAAAGTTCACAGGCTCACTAAGTTCCGGCACATTGATGTATCCCCTTTAAACTCCACTGGCTTTCACTCTAACTCAAATTTTATGGTAAGAGTCACCCAATTAGCGCGGACATCCCCCAAGGTTGCTAACCACGCCACTCCTAGGATAATATCCACTCCCCCAAAGCAAACACATAACAATCATCCTTCACTGTGCACCCTGGCAAAGAGATGAGTAGTTGTCTGCACACTCCTTCTGATCCTTGCCTATGCCCATCGCCTAACTGCACTCCCTCTTGACCTGTCACATCATAATATTTATACAGCTGGAGGTCCAACTCTTCATCCTCCTCCGCCACCATCACTCTTAACTGCTTAAATTGACAGTCGTGCCCCGATGTAAATGGTTTCTTACACTTGAAGCACAATCCATTCACCCTTAATTACTCTAACACCTTCGGCGGTAACCTCGTGAATTTGGAGCGGGCTGAGGACTCAGGGGTAGCGGCTGTTGTGGGTTGTCCTGCAGATTTCACGTAATTACCCCCTGTGCCCCTTATGTTGCTGCCCGTCGTTGACCATCCACTTACTCCCGACTATCTTGAGAAACTCCCTGCGCCAGCCCCCACAGTCCCAAAAATCTGCCCTTCACGACCCTTATTTGGAAGAGACAAATTATCCTTAATGTCTCTAGCTAACTCCATTGCTGTCTCCAATTCTTGCGGGCGAAGCAGCCGCGCGCCATGACTAGAGGCATGTAAACCGTGTAACGCCCCCAACTGACCTTCCCAATTTGGGGCCACGTTACATTGATGTTTCAGGTTTTAACAAACACATTTCACAAATAATAAAGTGGAAGACTTAAATTTAAAGAAGAGATAAGTAAACAGTAAGAAATTGTACTTCGAGTCAATTTAGTAACAGAGTTCAAAGGTTGAAATATTCAAAAGGGAAGGAAATTTCAGAGAATGGTGCAGCAGTGTGTGTAGCGTGATGGTGACATGTATATGAGGATACATGCCACATGATCTTTTAACTTTTCAAAAGCCGCTTCTTTTCACCAGCTTACACCCCGAAACTCCCATCCTTGCTGCTTAACCTGCACGTTTTAGAAATAACGCGAGGGGCTGAGTACTTGCGTACCCAATGAGAAACATGCCCAAAACATACATTTATATAGGAACATGATATGCAACTCAGACGTGGGGTTTTATTGAAAAGAACCACGCTATCCAAATTGTTTTATTTTGCACGTGCTATTTATTTGTTATCGTATCTGTTTCAGTGTTGTAACTGGAAGTTGGCCGACTTCAAAGTTACGATGATCAGTCAGGAATGTAAACACACTCAACCTACTGTCATCTAAGTGCACTAGTATCAGCAATCCATTTTGAGACCTGATCGTTAAATATTAATAATCACCGGATCCAACACCACAATATTTCCACCTTATATTTTTCAATTCCCATTCATATGGAGTCGCTACTCCATATTACTAATTGAGTTCTAGCGCAGTTATGGAAACATGGTTCTAAACTCATTAGTTATTCTCCCTGTCGATGGGAATCGACAGAGGACAAATATAATAGTACAAAACATGCATAGCAGTTTCAGTTAAAATAAAACAGTTTGTAACGCATTTTGAAAAGAAAACACACATTTTGGTTTTTATTGAAATAGTTTCCCACCTCGTTCTTGGCTTTAAGTATAGATGTTTCCTGCTAGTGAGAGCTCAACTGTCTTTGCTTTCAACCTCCTACAATTGTTAAAGGATACTCAAGTTAATACAAATGATCTAGGACAATAATATCCTATTCAATAATAATCAAGACTAAAAAAGGATTAAGGTTGGATAAGAGTTATAAAATAGATTTCCTGCTTAAGCCTCTGTATCGGCCGATATCATTTCATTTCGGTCGATTTGCCTGTATCGACCGATATCATCTCATTTCGGTCGATATGACTGTATCGACCAATATACTCTGCATATCGGTCGATATGCTCAACTCGGTCGATATTAGCCATTTCGGGAAAAGTTCTCATCTCGACCGGGATTAACCTCATCTCGACCGAAACAAACATTTTGACCGAAATAGACATTTTGATCGAAATGCCTGTGTCGACCGAAATGAGCTCCATCTCGGTCGATACGGGTCGTCTTCTCCGACAGTTCGCGCGGCGAACCTGCAACTCGCCGTTTCTCACGATTTTTTCGAACGATTACACATGCAATCACATTTTTCAACTCCCTAGCCATCCTAGAACACGAATATAGCATCTAAACACCGAAATTCATGAAGAAATCGAGGAAGAAGAAACCTCACCGGAGCTCCTCCACACACGGCGGCGCTGGCGATTTCCGGCGGCGAAACCCTATTTTCTTGATGTCCGAACATTCACTACAACACAAGGAATACAAATCTAACGTCAAAACGCCGATTACTGGCCGGAAAAATGAGATTCAAACCTTAAATCTCAAAAATCGCAACACCAACCCACCTCAACTTCTCACCTCAATATCTCTCTCGTTTCTTGTCCTCTCGGAGCCCACGAGTACTCAAAACGAAGCTTGAGACAAGAGCTTCACGATGGTGGTGATGGTTTGCCCAATAGTTGCCGGAGTTGGCCGGAAAATGCATCGGAAGTATGCTGACGGGAATTGGGGTGTGGGGAGGGTTCTCAACTCTCTCTCTCTAACTTATAATATAAGGTGGGAAAAACTTAAACTATAACTTTCATCCTATATATATATATTTATTTCTTATATATTGCATATCATAATTATACATACATATGATAACTCTTGCTTCATGATAATAATATAATTCATGAATAATTCTCTCAATTTCAAATAACCTTGATAACTCCTTTCAAAATTAATAAAGTAACCAAGCTCAATAACATAATTAACTTCTCCAATCTCAATCAAATAATTCAAATGCTTCTCAATAAAAGAAATTTCCCCTACATTATATCCGAACAACTATTACAAGGTTGAAAATAACACGGGGTATTACA